>PVIJ01002122.1:0-170999 GCA_004024925.1 Scalopus aquaticus
GGCTATTAGCACTTCCCTATGCTCTCTCCTTAAAGATCCAGGAAGCCAAGGATACCTTGTTCTGGCCAGGGAAACTCCTACTTGCTAGAGAACTTTTGCAACTCTGCAGTGGACAAAACCAGGATTTTAGACAGAATTAATGTAAACAGAGAAACTAAATCAAACTCTATGTCACCTGTGTATAGAGAGGGAGTTGCTAAACCAGCAGCAGAGGGGCAGAGGATGGAATGGACAGCGCCAGGACAGAACAGGAGTATACACAAGCATGTAAAACAGGCTACCCAAGTTCTGAGTCAAAACCAGCCTGGATATTATTCATCTGACAAATGTGTTGACAGGTATGTTGTGATCATTTTTCCATAACCACACACTTTAAGGAAGCAGCCAGGAGTCATCCACTTGACCCTACCCAGTGTAATTCCTCTCAATGAAACCCTGCCCTGCAATGTTGGAGAACTTTCAAGCTTCAACAGAAACTCTCCTCCCTTCCATACTTAGTAGAATCAGCAATTTTGAGAAGTCACCACCTATGTCAGTAAAGTTTTTCCTTAGCCTTCTATTTGAGATTTCTTAGATGCAGCTGAGTATTTGCACACATTTGGGCTCACCTTCCAGGTCCAGTCCTTTCAGTGTTGGTTCCAGCTGCTGAATCCTGTTAAACAACGTGATGTCAGATGGCTCCATTTGTTTTGATAAAACTAGCCAGATGCGTGAGCCTTCCTTTCAAGCACATCATGGATACTATCAAGAGTTATAAAGATCATCATCATGAAAATCACTGTCATTTCTGCAGCAGTTTATGTTCTTTTCAAACGGCTTTCATAGGTGTGGTTACCTTTCCTGTTATTGATTGAAGGGTATTATGGAATTAGTGCAGAAAGAATGGTCATGTAAGTGTTAGACAACATAAACTCTGGAGTCAGGGCCACTGCCTATTAGTTGTGTGACCCTGGAAAAGTCATTTATCAGTGATTCTAACAATCCCCTTTTCCACAAAATGGAGATACTCATTCCCCACATGCTATCATGAAGAACAAAGATATATATGATGCATATTTATACAGCACAGAACTTAATCTAAAATTATTTAGATTTGGTTCCTGACTTCAGTATAATATTTATATATTATTATTTTTTTATGCCAGGTTAATTACTCACTGTAACACATTTTTTCCTATCTGTAAAATAAAGATGATATTAATACTTCTATTTTTGAGTATTATGGGATAATGTTTTAAAAAAATTTAATACGATACCAGTTATATAGAAAGGGGTTAGTAAATACTATGATTTATAAAATTCTATTTAAAAATAATTCCTAATATTTTAATCATGAGCAAAATCATGTATAAAAATTAGAATTCTTAATTTAGTATACCAATTACTTAAGTGATATTACAAAATCATATTTTATCATTACATCTATTTCCTTAACCTCTTAAGACCCGGATATATTTTATATTAATAATACTAACAGAAACTACCTCTACCTATCATTTTAGTCACTCAACATTTGCCAGGCACTATACTAAATCTTTCTATTAGATTCTCATAACAGGACTGAAGATGGATTCCATGTTCCCTCATTTTATAGATGAGGAGACTGAACGTTTAAATATTTACAACTTTTTGAAGTGACAGAGCCAGGGGTGAAGTGAAAGCCATTTTCTTACAAGCGGCCGTAATGAACGAAACACTGTGCTATGCTGTCTCTTGCAGTGTAATATTACCAACATAAAAGTATTTGTCAACAATCATTTTCCACACATTCATACAATAAATTAAATGATTTCTAATATTTCATTCAATGTTGTACTGTCTGCTATGGAGGTAGGGAGAGGAAAGAAGTAGAATGGTAGAATGTGTGTATGAGGATGGGAGATTAATATTTGAGTTCCTGTTATGTGTCCTCTGCCTAACAAAATACACATCTCATTTAATCCTCATAATGGTTTATGAATTAGATATTAATATCCCCATTTTTCACATGAAAAGCTAAGTATCGAAAAAAATTTCCTAAAGTGCCCAATATCAAATAACTAACTGGTTAGTCTGGTTCTCAAGAGCATTCCCATATACTCTCAAGGTTATGTTCTAGGGAGAGGTATTATCATATGTACATGAAATGTAACAGCTTATCATAATATACACTAAATTCCACATGAATGGTTAGGCACAAAGAGTTATTGAACCTCAGAGGAAAATCATAAAAAGCTAAAGGGCAGAAGAAGACATCACAAAGGAGGAAGAATGACCTAAATTGTAAAGGAAATGTTGTACTGTTCTGCAGACATAAGAAGAGGCAAAGAACGAGCAAGCTACCTGGTTTCCAGTTGAACTTGTTCAGGCAACCAGTTGTCTGATGGCAGTAGATTTGCCTGTCTCATTCCTTTTTTTTTTTAAGAGTTATTTATTTATGCATACAAGAGCAGGGGTGTAAGCCAGAGGTGTGTGTGTTGGGGGAGGAGAGTGAGAGGATTCACCAGACGCAGAGTGGGGAGAAGAACAGGCACATCTACTGAAATACACTGCTGAGGGGAGCAGTTGGTGAGACAGGAGAGGTCTGCTGCGCCATGTAGGTTAGCTCCCTGGCCGATGGAACTAGTGCTGCAGTGGCTGCCATTAGCTTCATATCAGCATGTCGGCTGAGATGTAACCCCTTGCACCACCAGGGAGGCCCTCATTCCTGATTGCACCCACTCACCCAGACACAGAGTCAGTGATCAATAAATAGTTGGGTGCCTGGGAGTGTCCTTTCGGTCCTCCAAGTATTTGATTGGGTCCTGGAGAAATTGGGGTACTTTTAAGATGGTTAATTAATATATATTTGGCTAAGACTCATTTCTCAAGATTTTTTTGGCATAAATAAAGGGGCAGTAGCTATGAAGGGGAGAGTGTTAAATGAGATCGTAGTCTTGGTAGAAGACTGGCTGGTAGGGACTTCTTTGGTGACTCTGGCTTATCAGATTGGCATACTACAACAATCCATCTTGTCAGTGTCCCAGAAATGATAACACTTGTACTTGATTAGCCACATAACTGACATTTACAGGGAGCTGCAAAACATGTGTTTATAATTAACATTAAAAACCATAGTTGTCAAAAGAACTATATTGACTTTTGAGTCAAATTAGTACATTCTTTCCCTGTAACAAAACATATGGGAAACCCCAGTATGAAATTGTTGCTTGATGAGGAAGAACAAAAAACAAAGAAGATAGATGGTCTGTCAAAAAACATCATCACTTACACAATCATTTAATTACTTCAGTTTTTCCATAAGGAAATAACAGTCTAAGCAATTTATGTGAGTAATCTCATTTAATCTTCACAACAGTCATTTAAAGTGGTACAGACTACTCTGTACAGACTACTGTTACAGACTCTGTTACAAGACTACTGAACTGAAGTTTGGAGGTGTTGGACAACAATACCCCAAAAAATCAGTTCTCTAAACTCTGGTTTCTAAATTTTAGAAACCAAGCTCTTCATCTTTTTATGCTATAATGTTGTCAGTATAAAAACACTTAGAACACAAAAAGGAATAAGATAGGCTGGTTTTTTGCACAAATGGCATTATAAACTTATAAAAATGGCATATACTCTACTGCTATTTACATAATTAAATCCTTCATTATAACTGTGGTGAATCCACAAATAAGAAGTGTCACCTAATCAAGGTGAAGAGGGACATTTTCTCCAAGCAAATTAAATTTCCACAGAAGTTTGCAAAATGGGCTAGATATTTCACATAAGGTACTAAAGCAGATTGAAGTAAGCTAGACTGACTGGAAAAAACTAGATGCACAGGTAGAAATTCAGACACTACATGATTCCACTCATACATGGTGCATAAAGAAAAAAAAAACAAATGAAATAAATAAAACCGTAATCAAACTTTTAGGTTATAAGACGAAATTAATGGTTAGCAGAAGGGAAGGAGAAGAGGATAAGATGGGTCAACTGTATGTTGATGTATGGAATTAAACTTTTAGTGGTGAATATAATGCAGTAAAAGTATATAATGGTATACACTTGAAACCTATATATTGTCATAAATAAATGTTACTTCAATAATAAATAAACAAATGGAAATAATATATGGGGGGCGGGAGAAATACAGGGAGCCAGAGATAGAGTAGAGCAATGTGGACGAGAAGAGGCAGACAGAGACTGCTTTTTAGACCTGCTTAGTCACTCACAAAATTTTGAATGCAATGCCATTAAAGATTTCAAATCTTAAGGGTACTTAAAAGGTTAGATGTGTGATTTACAATTATAATAGCTGCACCATAGAGAAGGATTAGAAATGATGTGGGAAGTCTAGCTAGAAAGTTGAAGTGATCCACAAAACCCCCCAAATAACCAAAGTAATTCTGACCCCCCCAAAATGACTATCTCACTCTGACTTCAAAGTTATAGTAATCAAAAGAGTATGATACTGTAACAAAAATAGACACACAGATCAATGAAATATAATTGAGAGTTCAAAAATAAACTTACAGTTATATGGAAAAATAGTATAGAACACAGAAGCCAAGAGATTACAAAGGGGGAAAGAAAAACTCCTCAACAAATGATGTTGGGAAAATTGGACAGCCATATGCAAAAAGAAGTAAACTAGACCACTATCTCACACCATACACAAAAATTAACTGAAAACAAATTGAAAACTTGGATGTAACACTGAAATTGTAAAATAATAGGGGAAAACAGGCAAAATACCCTGAGACATTAGCTTTATATATGTCTTTGAGGACTCAACTCCAAAGGCAAGGTAAAAAAAAACAAAAAAAACAAATGGGACTACAAAAAGCTAAAAAAGATTCTGCACAGTAGAAGAAAGTATTATTAGTACAAAAAGAGATCTACAAATGGGGACAAAACATTTGCATTTCACACATCTGACAAGGAGCTAATATTTAAGATCTACAAAGAACTCATACAATTCAACAAAAAGAAAGCAAATGATTCAATCAAAAAATAGGCAGAGAAACTAAGCAAAGACTGCTCCAAAGAATACATACAGATGGCCAACAATCACATGAAAACAATTTAATCATCGCTGATCTTCCAGGCAATGCAAATCAGAACTACAATGAGATACCATTTTATTTCAGTGAGAATGACCTATATCAAAAAGATCAGAAACAACAAGTGTTAGCAAGGGTATGAGATAAAGGACTACACTACACTATTAGTGGGACTGTAGTTTGGTTCAACTGCTGGGGAAAACAATATAGAGGTTTCTCAAAATATTAAAAATAAATCTTCCATATGACCCAGCAATTCCACACCTTGTTATGTACCCAAAGAATGCAAGAATACTAATTTGAAAGGGTAAATGAAACTCACTCTAAAGTTCAATGTCAAACTATGTATAGTAATCAACTTATAAAAACAACCTAAGTGTCCAACAACAAACGAGTAGATTAAAAGGATGAGTTACATACAAGCAATGGAATACAACTCAGGTATTTTTTAAAAAGATGAAATCCATTTATGACATCAGGGATGGAACTGAAGGAAGGGAATAATGATAAGTGAAATAAGTATGAAAGAAAAAGACAAATACCTGATGATCTAACTCATATGTGATATACAAAGAAACAAAACAAAGGAACAGACAAAACTAAACCAATACATATCTGACTGTACATTTGAAGCTACTAGAGGGTGAGGTGGAGTGTGGAGCAAATTTGAGAGGGGGTGTTCAATGGACTATGGTGGAGGACTATGGGTGCCTTGATGGTGAGTGTGGTGTGATAACATACATCTAAACATGTATGAACTTATACTCTTAAATAAATCATAAATAGTTTTCTAAACTAACATTACCTCAATTAAACACACACACACGTGAGAAATTAAACTTAAATAATTGCGGTGGTCCAGTTAGAGATGAAGACAACTTAGACTAGTACATGGTTATATGGTGCCACAGAGTTAACCAAGGACAAATATTTTCTCAGTTCTACATTAAGGATTCAGTCCTTTATCAGGGGCCCTCAGTGAACTGAGCTCATACCCGTGGTCTCAAAGCAAAATCTTTCAAGAAAACTGCTATGTTCATTATAAGCATACATAACTTTTTATTTATTCAATTAATAATCTCAGAAGCATTAAATCCAGGAAGCTGTCTAACATGTAAATTATTTTAAGTGATTTACATAGACATGTTAATGGCATTCTCTCTATCAGAAATATCAAAGTATTTAAAAAACACAAATATTAATAATAAATATTATCAAACTAGAGTCACTGTGATAAAATAATAAGTTCATGTTTTTCTAGCTTTATTGACCTTGAGAACACTAGTGGATAGTGCACTTTTGATGAAAGTTTGTAATTGTTATGTTTGTGCACTATCTCTTTTATTGGACAATAATTCTCAAAGTTATGGAAACAGAGGTCAAGCACTTGAGAAGATACTTTTAATACTGGAAAGTTTGTTAACAGATAATCAATTCAAATCAAGTAAATGATACAAAGTTATGCATTTGGGAGGAGTTATGGAAAATAAAGAATCTGTTTGAAGAAAAGTTTTAGAAAAGATGAACAAAATCCTGGTAATACATAGCTGATTTTTCTACACAGCCACTAGTCACACATGGCTGTTGATAACTGAAATATGGTTAGTTCTAGCAGAGAGGAATTATAAGTATAATATAATTATCAAATTTCAAAGACAGTGCAAAAAAAATGAAACATTGCAATAATAACATAGATTGCATATTAAAATAAAATTTTGGATCTATTGCATTAAATGAAATATAATATAAAAATTGATTTAATCCATTTCTTAAATTTTTTAAATATGACTATAAAAAATTATATATATAACACATTACTTCTATTGAACAACACTGCCAAGGAAAAAATGTAAGGTAATTATATTGGAAGAAATCATTTTATTTGTAGGAAAACTTAAATAATTCTGGATTGATAAGATATTTAAATGTATGGAGAAATGAGAGAATATAGATTGTATGAAAATGTATTGTTCCATAGCAGTTGCCAAGTTTAGTGATGATTTGGAAGCTGAATAGCAGGAAAACTGCTATTTAATAGTATTGTGCATATATAACTCATTTTTAAATTGTATTATTGTGCAATGGAATTTATGAACACTAGTTCAAGATAAGAGTTCTAATTAGAACTTACTCTAATTTGATACAGTAGCAAAACAAGAGTGGCTTTCCTGTAAATTTACTCTTCTCTCATATTTTCTATGTAAAAATATCCTTTGAAACATTCTAAGGAGTATAGAGAGCCAGTAGAATTTATGGCCAAACTGGTGGCATGTCAAAATAAAAATACCTAACACAAAGTAAGTAATAAATAATTAGGAATTCACTATTAATAGTAATAATGTTATTACTATTTCTCAGTAACTAGACAACAATCTCTAGATTGTTATATTCATTTATTCACTCACTGTATTGTTTATGTTGACAGTGATTAGGAGAGGGACAAAATTAAATTATTGTGATACTGAAAGATATCTACCCATTTTCAGGGATGCTGAGAAAATTTGAAGATATTTGAGAGTAATTTAACAAAATCTAACTCAGGAGAGAAATAAAGCATGTTTTCCAAATGAGTAACATTTCCTCTTTGCACATTCCAGTCACTGTTTTTTACTTAGACAAATTGGTGAGACCTAAGACTAGATCCAATTTGAATTTTTGCCTAAGTGAGCTGTGTTATGTTTTTCTTTAAAAAAAAAAAAAAAGAAATCTCCCATTTTGGTCCTCCCTGGTGGCACAGGGGTTAAAGTCTCAGTGCTATCAAACTATTGCGACACTGCAACATGAGTTCAATCCCCAGCCAGGGAGCTGACCCACATGGCACAGCAGCTCTCTCCTGTTTTGCCTGCTGCTCCCCTCAGCAGCGTATTTCAGTAGATCTGCCTGTTCTGTTCCCCACTTTGTCTTTGGTGAACCCTCTCACCCCCCCAAAAACCTCTGGCCTACACCCCAGTTCTTGTATGCATAAATAAATAAAAATAAATCTTTAAAAAAAACCTCCCATTTGAATATACCGCCTACAGAAATTCGAATACAAAATAGGTTCTAGAGAATACCATACATAGAATCTGCACATTAAGTAAGCAGTTAGGCAAGTAAACCTGTTGGGAGGCATAAATGGATGGTATAAATATTCCTCCTGTTTGATGCTATGGCCCCTCCTTTGCATTCTCACAAAGATTTGATCTTTGCCTCCAACACAGTCCTGATCCTGCCACTTGGGATGTGGATATCAAGGACAACCACTGGCACTGCTGATAATACCTTCTCTTTAAATGTAAGTGATCTTTCCTTTGAGCATGTTGAATTAGGGTAGATGTATGTTCAGTTAGCGTTTCATGGCCTCCTTTCAAAGATCTTTAATAATTCAATTATTTATGATAGAACTTTTTGTCATTTCTCTCTTCTGCCTCTTTATCATAGCTACCCTGATTTTTTTTCTTAAAGATTTGTTTTATTTATTTATGCATACAATAATTGGGCTACACAGGCCAGAGGTGCCGGGGGTAAGAGGGCTACCAGAGTCAGAGTGGGGAGCAGAACACGTGCATCTACTGAAATACACTGCTGAGGGGAGAAGCAGGCAAGACAGGAGAGCTCTGCTGTGCCATGTGGGTTAGCTCACTGGCCAGGGGTGGAACTCATGAAGGTGGGCCATCGCAGTGATGATGCCGAGACTTAACACCGAGGCCAACAGGCAGCCCAGATACCCTGAACTTGAAGGTGAATTTACTATAGTGGAGCTGCAAAAGAAATGTATTAATTTAACTCATTCCATTCATTTAATGTTGATACATTAAAGAGAATATGTTCCATTTTAATAGGTAATCTCAAAAACAATATTGTTTCTTATAAATATCATGAACATTGCCAACTCTGCTTTATGGGCAAAGAAATAAAATTTCTAAAGGTAATTTAAAGTGCCTTTTCTAAAGCTAAAGTGTGCTAATTTATTCATTTTACACACCATACACACACACACACACACAAACACACACACACACCTATGTTTTTATTGAGCCTTATTTGAATTTTAAGATACACACTGTATTAAATAAATTATCTAGTGAGCAAGTAACAAATTCTGTGTTCTTATTCACGTAAGGTATTTTATTCCAACGTAAAAATCTCTCAACGTTGTAAGATTTCAAATTATGTCTTTTTCCAAAATTCTAAATAGTTTCTATTGTGTTGGTTATGACCTTAATCTTTTTACCTTTAAGTTGTTTTCAAGAGGAAATTATGCATCCCTTGATACAAAGTCATGTATTCACAAAAAAAAATGTCTGTGTAGAAAGAAGTTAAAAAAAAAATGAGACCTGATAGCAAAAGCATTCAACTACAATGTTAGAAAGAAAATAACTATTTTCACAGACAGACATCAAATTCAAGGACTTATGTTCAAACATGTATTTTCAATCATCTTGATAATCAAATGGGCAGCCATCATTCAGCAACTTGCTCTGGCTGTGATATGATCCTTAAATCAAGACATAAGAAATTCCACACATCTTCTGAAAAGTTGTTTCTTAATCTGTATTTTGCCCAAGAGTCCTTTCCAGCTCAACTATCATCTAGTTTTATGAGAAAAAGGCAGGGAAATTTTCAGCTTCTAGAGAGTAAGAGAGACTTTGTATTTCGTAGAAAGGAAGAAGTTCAATGGATTTACTTTGATTCATTTCAATGAATCGAATACTTGCTAAAATAGTGATGGAGACATTTTGGAAAAGATTTACTTAATTTAGGGTGTCCCTGGTGGCTCAATAGGTTAAGCACAGGGCTGTGGAGCTGTCGATAGCTTTGGCTTGAGTTCGATGCCTAGTCAGGGAGATTCCCACATGGCACAGCAGACCTCTCTTGCCTTGCCCTCTGCTCCCCTCAGCAGTGTATTTCTGTCAGTCTGCCTGTTCTGCTCCTCACTCTGTCACTGGTGAACCCTCTCACCAACCCATACCTGCACCCCAGCTTATAAGCATAAATAAATAAATATTTTAAAAAATTTACTTAATTTATATGACATGACTTTGTATCTATAGAAACAAAAGAATTAAAGATTCTCAAGATCATTCAGACGATCCTCAAAACTGCATAAAGGATATGAGAAAGCAGTAGTATAGAAATTTTGAGGTTGAGCTGCTTTACAATCTTTAAAAAAGCCTGAGGAGATTCACTATATTGATACTATTTTCACATGAAGTCATGACAACAAATCAACATTAATAAAAATATCATCATGCTTCCTAAAACTCTCCAAAGAGTTCATTGAAATTTTGTTAGATGATATTGGTTTAACCCAGGACAAATTGCAGGCCAGTGCACACACCTCTACCACTGTATTGTCAGTCAGGGCAAAGCATGGCTGAGTCTTTCATCAAACAGTGAACGAGTATGAAGTGCTCCTATTCCCACAAGTCAAGAACTTCTTTTCACTCTCATTGTTTGAATTAGCATGAAGTTTCCCATTCAAGTAGAACAGATCGTAGGATCTGGACAAATATAAATAACATCTTTGTTTTTGAAAGGATTAGAGAATGAGTCCAAACTAACACAACTGAAACTACTGAATCATACTTAGATTTCTCTGATCTTCTCCATGCTGGGAAACAAAAGGGATTCAAAGTTACTACTTGGACTCGATAGTCATACAAAGTGAAGTAGAAAAGTGAGGCAGTCATGCCTCTATTATGCAATGTTTCAGGTGGAGTTTAGAGTGAAATTGTCTTCATTCACCCCAGGCCTCAGTTTCTACCTCTGATACTCTAGGGTTAATATGGTACATGGGTCAGTACCTACAGTGATTGCTGCCAAAGTTGACAGCAGACCAAACCCTTTTGTGCCAAGCTGCTAATTCCAAACTTTTTCTGAACCTCAAGAGTCACAAATCAGAATGGCCTCATCTTCTGAATTTTTTTTCGCTATCTATCACATCCTTACACACAAAATTGTTTACAGCAGTATTTTCATAGACATCACGTTATTTGACCCTCATAATAATGCTGTGGGCTCACGAAGGGAGATATTATTACCTTTTGTCTATTAACATCCTGAGTACTTTCTACTTCCCCACTTGAGGTACTGGTTTGAAAATATCACTGAACACTTCCAACAGTGACAAACACAGTGGAAACATGGAAGATTCTGCCAAACTGGTTATTTGGCATCATGTCGACCACTGTTGCCCAATCTGCAGGCGCACTGCAGCATTTGGTGTGTCTGGAAGACGCCCTAGGTGTGTGTCACGGACTAGGGTTTCCTCATGTCCACAGGCTTCCTGTCATTCAACTCTTCAGCTTCTAACTGTCACTGTGATCATATTTCATTCTTCAGCCTGATGTTACACATGAGAGTTCAGAAGTTCCTAACCAATAAGAAGTCCTCGGGAGCAAAAGAAATCCCCTAACTAGGTAAGATCATTATTTCTCTCAACTGGGGGAGCATTGGGAAAAGTCAGGTGTAAGGGCTCTGCAGAGACACTGCAGTGTTCTTGTTCTAGTTCTTTACCTGTTGGCTCTGGGACCTAGGAAAGGTCCTCAGTCTTTTTAAACCTTTCTCCCCTCCCCAAGATAGTAACAGTACCTACTTCATGGAGTTTCTTCAAGTTTTAAATATCATATCTGTATTTGGCATAAGTATCAATAGATATTAGCTATAATTAGTTTCAAAATTTTTTTAACCTAATAGTTTTTAGTAATCTCTTTATATATATAGATATATAAAATTTATATATATATAGTTTTATATATATAATTTACATCTTTTAATTATTGTGCATTCCCCATATCCCCCCACCAATTCACCCGTAAACTATCACCAGTCCTGATTATATAACTATTTATAGATGTAACATAATCTTCAGCCTGATGGCAAATATATAGAAAGCTATTAACTTCAGAAGCAAACTCTGACTTTCTAGAAGTTAGTCATTCATTTATTATCGTAAAGACATTTTCTCTGATACTACTCTTCTTTTATTCTTAGATTAAGAAAATAGCAAAAGTATTAAGAGCTTCCACTGCACTTAGTGCTTTACGTATATTGCATTACTTAATTCTCTCTATAACCCTATAAGGTATGTTACATTTGTGTCCCTATTTTACGAGCAAGGGAAACAAAAGACAAAGCTACTAAATTACTTGCCCAAGGTCAGAAGTCTTCGCCAAGATGAGCCTGAACTTCAAATGCAGGCCACTGAACTGCGGCACTCATAAAATGAGCCCTCTACCCTGTGATGATGTCAGCCTGGCTTTGATGAGACATGTACTCAAGCCATGTCAAGGAAGAGAGGCTGTACATTTATATATATGCAAAGTCGCTTTGGGTGTTCACAAGAGAAATAACCACATCACTAGAATCTGATACTGAGCTGGCTTGTTTGGTTGAAGCTTCATTATTATTATACTTTATTGTTTATGGGAAGCTGGGTTAGACTTGGGGAGAACTCCACTTTTAACTTTGCCATGGAATGGAAAGTTGACTTCTGATTCTGTCCATATTCTGGCAATGCACAGGTGAGCAAAGACCTAACATAGTTGAACAACTTTGATTAAAATAAGAGTGAAAAAGCCTTTTAACTAGATTAAGTTCATTTATTTTTAAGAACTATGTAAAGCATAGTTAAACTACCTGTTATTATTTTACATAGTAAAATACTAAAACAATAATAATATAATAATAATAATACCAGAATTAGCTCATTGCATTTGCTCACTTCCACACTTTCTAAGGCTTTTCCAGGTGTTAATAAAGTTTTCATTAGGGCATTGTTTTCATTTCAGTCATCTACTTTGATAGGTAAAATTAATCTGTGATTATTAAATGTTCTTTGCAGGCCTTCCCATGATGTGGCTATTTTTAACAGCAGCCTCTTTGATTTGTGGAATTTTAAATGCTGATGAATTGCTTAATTTGGAAAATGAAGCAAATCCTGAAGTATGGATGAATATTGTAAGCCATGGAAAATTTTAAAGAACATCAAAGTGGACTAATGGCTTGGGAGGTTATTAACGGTCCTGTTATGGTAGAAAATCTCTGCTAAGAAAGTATATTAGAAAATAGGTGATTTTTAACATTTCTCTAAGAATCAAGCTAGGTTGATCTGTTCTTTTGACTGAAAAAATAATACTTTATAGTATTATAAAGCAGAATTGTGGATTTTGTGGACAACTTCCTTTGAATTTTTATTTTAAGAATATTAAAAATTTACCTGGTAAGCATCTAGATGACCCACAGGACTGTCTTCTATTGGACTTAGCGTCTTAAAACCAAGATGTGTTCCCAAAGACAAATGACAAAAGGATATAGTTTTGTCAGAAGAATTGATCAAGGCTACATTTTATCTCTACCTACATCCCGCAGATTTACCAATAGTAGACATTTTTTAGCATTCTACTTTTTTTTTTATCAAGGTTTTCTATAGTAAGTGAATTTTATAGATACCTCAGTTAACAGATTTTAGATATTCTGCCCCAATAAGCACAGTCCACATGGCTTGTTCTAGTTTCTTCTGAGACCGTTAGGAAGACATTTAGCTAATGCCTTTATTTTCACTGAGCAGAGTGAAATCATCACCTACAATGGCTACCCTAGTGAGGAGTATGAAGTCACCACTAAAGATGGGTACATACTCAGCATCAACAGAATTCCCCATGGGCAAAAAGATGCCAGGAGTACAGGTACAAGATGTGTCTTTCCTGAGAAAGAGGACTGCATGTGACTAAAATTTAGTGCAAGCAATTCATCAGGAGAATGACTGATTTATTAAGATTGGCTGGGATTTTGAATTGGCTTTTAAATGGTTAACAAGGAGACTGGTTTTCTCTAAATCTGTGATGACAGGGAAGAACTTAAAAATACAATACAATGACAAAATTGATCTTGCTAATTGTAATCGGGCTTTTTTATTAGGGTGTAAATGCAAAGGTGAAGCCTACAATCTAATTCATCACTGATTTCTCATGTGGAAATTTGCTGTATTCCCAAAAAGTGAACTTCCTCACTGTTGAAAAGACGTTTGCTAGATACATAAAGCTGATTATGGGGTGCCCCAAGAGGCCCTCCCATGTTTCACTAGAATCACTAGATCTCCCTCTAGAGGATAAAAAAAAAAAATCAAGTTAAATGGCAGTGGCACTTCTGAAACTTTTTTCAGGAAAGAAAGCTTTCACATTTACATATAATTGGACAGCTGGTTTATAGAATGAAAGTGCATGGTGTTCATAAGATCTGAATTACAGAACAATGAACCAGCCTTGCAAAAGCAGAGGAGTTACTTTCTTGAAAAAGATACTTTCTTAAACTTATCCTTTTTGTAAAAGGAGTGACTTTCTTGGAAAGGGGGGAGATAACTTCAAAGCCTGTGAGGAAGGAGAGATGAGAGTAAACCAAATGTCTGGTAAGGCTCAAATCTTTGGGGTGCTAAGTGTTATTAATACATCACTCTGCATCTTCTTTACCAACATCTGCATTCAAAATTATTTTTCTTAATTTTTATTTTTGCATAGAAGAACTGGGGTGTGGGCCAGAGGTGCAGGAGATGGGGGGTGGGTGAGAGAAACAGAGTGGGGAGCAAAACAGGCAAATCTACTGAGGGAAACAGCAGGTAAGACAGGAGAGGTCTGCTGCGCCATGTGGGTTAGCTTCCTGGCCAAATCGAACTCAGACCTTTATGGTGATAGGGCTGAGACTTAACCCCTAGGCCACCAGGGAGGCCCCCAACATCTACGTTAAAAGGCAGTATATTGTCCAGTATTCTCTCTCTGTAAGAAATAAATTTGTAATTCTAGGGCTTCACAATGAAAATGGGAGTGGGGCATGCATACAGTTATCAGATAAAATATGATATGCTCGTTTGGAGCTAAATTTCAGATAAACAACAAATACATTTTCTGTAGAAGTCTCCCTTTAGGAAATGCACAAAAAATTATTCACTGTTTATCCAAAATTTAATTGTATCAGGGCATTCTGGGTATTTTTGTTTTCTCTTTATGCTAAATCTGGCAACACCATGTGTTGGGGAGAGGAGTCTATAAAAGCTTTTATAGAAAGATTT
This sequence comes from Scalopus aquaticus, assembly GCA_004024925.1. Classification (NCBI taxonomy): domain Eukaryota; kingdom Metazoa; phylum Chordata; class Mammalia; order Eulipotyphla; family Talpidae; genus Scalopus; species Scalopus aquaticus. The sequence continues at coordinate 15,079 of PVIJ01002122.1, forward strand.
TGCTAAAGAGGGGAGATTTTTGGGGAAAGATTTAGAATTAGAAACCATGTATTAGGTATATTATTGTAAATGCTTTAATGAATTAAATCAGTTAAACCTGTCAGCAACCCTGTAAGGTTGGTACTTTTAATAATTATCATTTTACAGATGATGAAACAGGCAGAACAGCCTGTGTAATAGGCTTGAAGTCAACAAATAACAAGTGACAGAACCAGAATTCAACCCAGGTGGACTGACATTAGAGCCTGTGCTCTTAATCATTAAATTATTGTCCCTTTTCTGAATTTTCAACCCTGTTCTCTTCATCTCCCTAAATACCCTTTCCCTCAGAAATTTGGAGTTGGTAAAAGGATATTGGGTAAAATGATATTTTATATCATTTTCAAATGCTCTTGAGTAGGCTGAGGCTGGAGGCTTGGCTAAAACGTGGTTAGGAACTAGTCCTTGTGCATTTGTGCTCACCTCTTCTCCTTTCCTAGATAGGCATAACAGCCCATTAAATGTTTTAACTTCCATGACTTTGTGAGCAAAATCCAAAGGGCAGTTAGAAGCACATGCTTTGGCAGGAAAGAAATCCAGGCTTGAGTCCTTGCTGACTGATGACCCCTTGAGAAAGTCACTTAACTACTGTAAGCCTCAGTTTCCACATCTGCAGAATGAGGATCCTTAAAATAGATGTACATCAACTGGCATAGCACCAGCTGCAAAGTATATGCCAAGAGACTTAAATCATGGGGTTATGTGCTCTGCAGTAATGACGCGGCAAAAGGAAATGCTGTTTTGGCTTTTGTTTTTTTCCTCTGTGTGTGTTTGTATGTGTGTGTTTCTAGCATATTCCTGAGCTGCTCTATTTATTAACTTTCTCCCTCCCCCGCCCTTCCAGGTCCCCGGCCAGTGGTGTACTTGCAGCATGCTCTGTTTGCAGACAATGCCTCCTGGCTTGAGAATTATGCCAATGGCAGCCTTGGATTCCTTCTAGCAGATGCAGGTTATGATGTGTGGATGGGTAACAGTCGGGGGAACACTTGGTCAAGAAGACACAAAACACTCTCAGTGACTGACGAGGAATTCTGGGCCTTTAGGTAAACTATTTAGGAAAAATCATGAAAGGTGTTTAGACAATCGCTATAAATAGAATAGTATGGACATTAGTAATGGTATATTATAATTGAAGTTAAATAGCTCCTCATAGTTTCCATTAACACTTCAAGGAGAGCAATAATAAGAAGCTTTGATTTCTACTGATTCTCCCACTGGCAAATGATACCATTTCAACAAAATCATTTTAACATCTAATTCTATCCAATATTATACATTATAGGCCTATGGATATAGCTGTCCTGAGGTACAGTTCAGGAAACTCCTATGAACTGCACATGCCCTCATTTAACCGGTGTTTATTGAGTGCCCACTAAATGCACTATTCTAGGCCGTAAGCACGCAAGAGTGAGCAAAGGTGCTGCTCTCACAAGGCTTAAAATTCATTCCAGTGATGCTACTACAAGTCTTTTCTCTTGGACAGCCCATCAGCTTTACAAAGATGATGTGTACCAGCTATATCTTCTTTAGAGAACCTGATGATCTAGAACATGATTTTCATAAAACTCAAAAATGAGGTCTTTCAAATCTTGTTAATGGGAAAAGGAAAAGAATCTTTTTTATATTCTGACTTTTTCTAAGTAAAAGTGTTGCTGCTGTCACCACAAGAGGGGCTGATGTCCCAAATCAACTTCCTTTTGCAGGCCTCCTGCTAGAACAGACTGCGTTTCTGCCACAGTAATGAAATATTTAACATCTGCTGACAAGTTGAGAGGAAAAGAAGGATGGAACAAATTGTTAAGATCAGAGGATTTGGACAGAATCAAACATCAGGAAATATTTTGTGCCATGGGCCCTGGGTTGGCAACCTAGTAATTTTTACTATAAGACATCACTCAATTCTCATATATATATATATATATATATATATATGAGTATCCATCTAGAGATTTAATCACCTATTCTTTTGATTTTAAAAAACAGGCCTCTAGCTTATGGAATACTGTTGTGTAGGCCCTTGTTTCTCCTGGTTTAATGTCAGCTGAAAGGTACTATAGGATTTTTTTTTTTTTTTTTTTACATACAAGCTGGGGTACAGGCCAGAGGCGTGGGGGCGGCGAGAGGGTTCACCAGAGACGGAGCGGGGAGCAGAACAGGCAGATCAGAAATACACTGCTGAGGGGAGCAGTGGGCGAGGCAGGAGAGGTCTGCCGCCATGTGGGAATCTCCCCGGCTGGGCGTCGAACTCGCGTCGCCGCTGCCGACACCTCCACAGCGCATCGCTTAACCGCTGCGCCACCGGGGAGGCTCGGTACTATAGGATTTTGGCATATTTGAATATATCTCCATTTGGACAGAAATATTAATGATAGCAACACCTTACTGGATGTCTGCTAATAGCTGGAATCATTCCTTTCATACTATCCAAGCCTGACGGCAGCCTCCTATGCAACAGACTTGATCATGTTTATCTCACAGGTGAGGAAACTTAGGCTCAAAGCATCTGGGTGACTTATCAAAAGTCACTCAGCTGGTCAATGGCAGAATCATGACTTGCAATTAAGCTTGTTTCCAAAGATGGGTATTAAATGGCCTTAAAAATCTTAAAGTCCCAAGGGGGAGTCTAAAGAAGAGGCATATGAGCAAGATGGGGAAAGAAAAGTGAAAGAAATACAGAAGAGACAAAAATGAAGAATGGTAAGACCTCAGGCAGAATGCTTAAGTTTTGAAATCATGTTGTTGATGGAAAGTAAAATACACAAATGCAGCAAACAAAATCTATGTCAGTCCATATTTAATTGAATAAGCAATGGTATACATGCCAAATTAGTGGGACAACATAGAATCCTGAGTGTAAAATTAAGTGTTCTGAGTGTTAAACTTAACTGTATTTATCATACCCTGTTTCAATTTGCAGTTTTGATGAAATGGCTAAATATGATCTCCCAGGAATAATAGACTTCATTGTAAATAAAACTGGTCAGGAGAGGTTGTACTTCGTTGGACATTCACTTGGGACTACAATAGGTATGTTCACAAGGGTCAGAGTTTTACAAGAGTTAACCTTTAAATTGAACAGACTAACTGCCACTTATAACACCCTTAATTCTGTGTGCTGTGGTGGGCCCATAGCTCTAGTGCCCTGAGTGGCTATGAATTCCAGAATTCCAGAGACTGTAAGTAGGGCAAATCTTTCCTCCACTTCTGCCCACAGCAGCAATTTGTATAATGGTGATATAATTTCTCAGGAGTAATTAAATCAAATTAATCCAATTAAATTAATCCAATTAAATGATTGGATTTTGTGCCCAAAATCCAAAGAAATTTTTCCAAAGAGTAAGTTTCTAGATCCCCCCAAGCTGAAAAAGTAAGACTTAATGTCATGAAACATGTCTCGAGAATGATAAATATGCTTCAATCATATCTTCCTTAAAATCCACATGAAATTTTAAAAAATAAACATTTTTTTTGTTTGTTTTATATTACTAGGGGCTTTTACTTTTATTTGGACAAATTGAAAAAGTACGATAACATTTTGTTTGTAAATTGGAACACTAAAGTTACTATAATAAATCAGCTGGATTTATTTATTTAGCATGTGATTCAATATTTAAAGAATAGCAATGCAATTTTAGCACTTTGTAGACTAAGACCCTATTCTTTGAAAATGTACCTCTTAATAGTTTCCTAGATCTTTTGGAAAAAATCAATAATCTAGCTCCAAATAAAGAGGTAAAGAGACTCATACTATTAGAAATGTGAATTTGTCAGTGATCTTCCACTAGATTTTTTTAATTTTAAGAAACTGAGTAAGGCAAAGTGCAATATTTTGGATTGGATGAAATTTCAAAAGACAGTATTCTTATAATAATATCATTATCACTATTACCATCGATATCAGATATGTATTTATCAGTGCTTTATATTTATAGGCAGCTTACAGTCTTAGAAGATGCAAGGAGCCTCTGCTATTGCCATGCACACATATGTGTGCGCGGGCACCCCCCCACACACACACACATACACACACACACAGTGGAAGGGGTCCCGGAAGACACCTCTGGGAACCAAAATGCACAGATATTCTAAGCTGCTATTTCTTTATAGTTCTGGGCCTCTGCTTCATCCTTACAAGATAGAAATGTGTACAATGTTATTGCTGAAAGATGACAGTGAAGGGGATGACAGTGAATGGAGACACCTACTCCTTACTGAGACTGCTACAGCCCAGCGGAGTGTCCCTTCCCACTTAGAAGCAGGGAAGATTCTGAGGGGTTGGTAAACATTTAGTGAAGTCCTGGGAGCAATGAAGTCTCATTCTATTATGAGAAAGAAAAACCTTAGAATAACTGGATGATAGTGCAGAAAGAACTAACTGCTTCACCTCCCACAAGCTGCTTATTTACTTCTGGAAGCTCTATGGCTGATTGTGGCATCTCAGAGTTGGGGGTAAATTGGTCACATTGCCAGAACTTACCCTACACTTGGCAAAGAAGCTTGTCCAGCTTACCCAGCAGGAGTCAGTCACTTCAGCACCTTCTTGCTCACTTCCCCAATCCAGTTACATTATCCAGAATAAGAGAAAAAGGAGAATTAAAAGTAGAGAGGGTTAAATGTAGATATTTTCTGAATAACTCAAAAGAGTTTCCAATCCATCCCAAAATCATTGCAAAAGAGGAATAAAATTGACAAGGCTGAGTTCCACTTCTGTTAGTAGAAACATTGCTTAAGTATTTCTAATTTTTACAAGATTGTCTTGTCTCCTGTTCTCTCAGGGTTTGTAGCCTTTTCTACCATGCCTGAACTGGCACAAAGAATCAAAATGAATTTTGCCTTGAGTCCTGTGGCCTCACTCAAATATCCCAGGGGTATTTTTACCAGTTTTTTTCTACTTCCAAATTCCGTAATCAAGGTAGGCTTCTCCTCTTGTCAAACTGTATCCAAGGATCTCATATAAGATCATGGGTTCTTATTAAATCTATTTTGAACTAAAGGTAGAAAATGTAGATGAAATCTCCAGATACCAGATTCTGTGACCATGTGCTTGAGTGTACACAGGGGAGTGCGTGTCCATTTGGCCCATGTCTGTACCAGAGACCACAGTTTCCATGGGCAATTGACTACACTGAGTCTTGAACAGAACTGAAAATATATAAAGAATTACTCACTGAGCTGAATGCTAAGTCTATGAGGGTTTACTCACAGTGTTCTCGTTCCAGCGAGCAGGTCAGTGAATTCCCAATGCCCAAGTGGGAGACATTTTGCAAATTACATATGGCCATTGACCTTCCTGATTTTGGTGTTAGATAAGACTGATTAATAAACCTTTCCCAAATGGAAATGTGCTCTAATTTACTAAAGTTAATATTCCACAGTCTGAATATCTTACTGCTTAATTATTCAAATCCTTATTATTTTCCAAGGATAGGGAAAGTATTTTGATTGCTAATTATGGATTTGGGATTTTATTTATTAAAAGTATTTTTTTTCTGTTTGTTTTTTGTTTCTCTAAAAAGGTCACTGCCACAGTGAACACAGTATTTTATCAAAATTACCCTTTACATTTGTGGTCAAGAGTAAAATATATTTGGGGCAAAATGAAGCCAAGGAGACCCCAATAACCTATGGTGGTTTGGGTATCACAATAATTCATATAGAAGATAGGCTCCAAAACACTCCGGTTTTGGAGTGGTGGAAATAGAAAAAAAAATTCATTTATTTAGCACAAGGAAGAATTTTCATAGGCTTGATTCCATGGATTGACTGAGTAATAACATTTTTTTTGTATTGTTTACCGTAAGCTCAAAAGATGTCACCTCCATTTTGTGTGGTTGACAATTCTAATTCAAAGTGTGTTATGTAAGTTTTGGATATGTTCTACATTTGAGCAGAGATGAGTAGATACACTAGCTAAATTAAATTTAGAGATAGGCACATATATCACTAGATATAACAGTTTTGCATTTGTGTTGCTCTGCCTCAATTCCTCCTTGGCTTATTGCATATCCCTATATCAACTTTCTACTTCCTTCAGTCTCATTCCTGACCCATCCTGCCATTTCATAACATCTGCTGCCCCCAGAAGTTTCAGGTCTCTCACCAGAGATCCCTAGCCAGCTTACAAGTCCTAAAAGTTTTAACCTTGCAACTTTCCGTGACGTCATCATGACTTTTTTTTCTGTCCAGTGGCACCTGCAGTACACCATTCTCTACTTTTCAGCGTAACAGTTGGCCGACTCCAGGCACATGGGTAATAGGCATACCTTACTTTTTCTTCCTATTTAAGGTAATATTTGACCTTGAGGAGAAACTATTCCACCTTTCTTGCCAATTAATGAGGAATAAAAAAATAGTGGCAATCTACAGTTACACAGAATGCAGGGGAATTCACCATGGAGAATTGAATTTAGAAGATCCTTACTTCAGTTTCCTTGTAAATCATGTCTGAGGATCTCCTCTGGATGAGGGTGAATCTTTCATCCTCATGATGAAATGACTTGGTTTAGTTGGCCAAACAGCAAATGCAAATACAAATTCCCAAACAATCCTTATTCCTGGAAGGAAGGGAATATCAAGAAGTCTGAAAGTGGTTCTTGAAAAGATAATTATTTTTTTTATTTTTTGCAGAGAATGTTTGGTACCAAAGGTTTCTTTTTAGAAGATAATTCTTTAAAATCATCTTCTATCAAATTATGCAACAATAAGATACTCTGGGTGTTATGTAGTGAATTTATGTCCTTATGGGCTGGACCCAACAAGAAAAATATGAATATGGTATGTATAAAGTTTATGGTCATTTGATGCAAAACCAGTTTTGCATGTTTGCAATCAACCAACATTTGCTACAGTTAATTTGAATTTACAATTGATCAGAGTATTAAAAAAATTCCTAGAAAAGCAAAGAAGCACATACAAGCATTAAAATTATTTCTTGTGTTTCTTCATTGGTTGGGTGACTTTGGCCTCCAATAAAACTTACTACTTAACTTAGAAAATATGAGACAAAATTGAATGAAGATGAAATTTCTTTCCTACATGGGAGCAGAAATTTTGCTTTATTAGCTTTTTGTTTCCAGTGATTGAATTGAAGGAGAGGCAGGGAGAGGAAGAAAGAAGGGAGAGTAGGAGGGAAAGGCAGAGGAGAAAGGGAAGGGGGAGTGGAAAGAGAAGAAGAAAAAGTTTACATTTGCAGACTTTTGTGGTTGGGTAGTTATCTCTACCATATTCCGATTGGTAGCCAATGAGACTGTTACCATGAAGCTAGTCCTAAAGGTTTTTCTCTACCAGCCCACTCCACCCCTGTTCTGTATCAGTCTAAGTTGTCTTAGACTAAGTTATGAGGGAAGAACCATTGTTCAAAGCCTATTTCAAAAGTAAAGATTTTTAATAATTTCCTTGACCAGTTTCATTATACTCAAAGACATAGATTTGTGATTATTATTATATCTCTTTATCTTTTACTGTAAAATTGTTTATAAAAATTGAAATGTAGTGCATATGAAGTAGTATGATTTTTAGGATGTTCATTGAGTAGATGAAAACAGAAATTCAGAAATATTAAATCACTTGCCCAAAGTCACAAACCTTATAATTGACAAAATTAGGGCCTAAAGTGCAGGTTTGCTGACCTTCTCCGTGACGGCGCAGGTGCACACACGCCTACTCTGCCACGTGCTCCTTCCTAGTTGCTTTGCTCAATAATGTCTATTGCCGCTTCCACTTCAAATTAAGCAATCACCCCACACCTTCAGAGCTGGTTCAGGTTTGCTCTCAAGCGATGTGTGCCACCGGTTAGCCCATGGATCACTCACACCTCTGTGCTGGACATGAATTCATGTTTATCTAGATGATACTGTCTCTCCATTTTCAACACCCCGCTGGTCATTTTATTGGTTGGCGTAAGTTCTCTGCTGCTAAAAAGCAGAGTTTATTGCACAGTGATCGCTGTTGTAACATGTTTTATTTCTCCGCAGAGCCGAATGGACGTGTACATGTCACATGCTCCCACTGGGTCATCCATACAGAACATTCTGCACATAAAGCAGGTAGCATCTTTGTCATGGAAAACCACTGGAATCCTCATTTTCATTATATATGAGAAGTCACATTAGAAATGTTGCTAATAGTCCTTAAGACTATAGATTTGTAGCTGCCTTCTATTTTGTCTTTGTCACCATCTTTATGCTTTTATTTCCCTGAATTTTAAGAAAAAGAAAGAGGTCTGGTACAAACTAAGTAAGAGACATAGATAAATATCATCTTAAGTCAGAACTTGTAAAATAGGATGTGAGCTGAAGCAAGAGATGCATTGGGAAAAGTTCAGGAGAGCTGAGCCTTTCACAAAAAGAGAAATACCTAAGATGTGGTTTCCCCCTGGAGACTCTTGGTTTTCTATCAGTTTTTCCTCCAAACCAAGGAAGACCACTGCTTCCCTCTCCTTTGAACTGTTTTTCATAGTAGTAGCAAGGTTTTTGCATCCTACTGTTGAACCAGAAGCCTTATTTTCTTTACAGTGTACAGTGGTTTTCTAAGATTTGCAATTATCAGTCATGATCTAACTCTGAATACTCTTTTCTAAAACCATTTATTTTAGCTTTACCGATCTGATGAATTCAGAGCTTATGACTGGGGAAGTGAAGCTGAGAACATGCTTCACTACAATCAGGTGAGCCACTCAGTATGACACCTGAAGGATGGTGTTGAGAAATTAAAAGAAATTAGAGAGTGAAAAGACTCCTACCTGGCAATTGTGAACCCCGTTTGCATTGATAGAATTTTTTTTAAATGTCCAATTTTATTCTGTAATTATTGCAGAAAATTTAGAAACAAAAGAAGCATATATTTGAAAGTTACCAAAAATAGATAGTAAATAGACTTATGATGATGATTTCACAAAGCATACAAATATGCAATGATTTTATGGTTGTACACATGAAACTAAAATAACATTTTAGTTTATCAATAATATCACTTATACGTCAATTTAAAAAAATTGAATTTTAAAAAGAAACAAAAGAATGAACTCTTCCAACCAGAGTTAACTAGAACTGTCAATATTTTGTTACATTTAATTGAAATTTTTTCATGTCATATTACTTTAATTTTTAATTTTATTTTTTCATTTATAGTTATAGCAAGACGTAACCAGTGTTACTGAAGTCCTTTCTAACATAATTCATAATAGCTGCATAATAATAAAAGCATTTTAAATTTTTTTATATAAAGTAAATGAATATACAGTTTGGGCACCAACAGAAAAAAAAATAGTGTTAGGAAAGTTGAGTATTACCTACCCTTGAAAAACTGACTATTTAGGCATCTATTCCCCTCTAACTTGACACACCAAAATCTGTAGACACATTCAGTCCTTCTGTACTTTTATCAATAACCTTGCCACCATTTCTTTATTCAAAGTTAGGGACAGGATTTCTCAGTATTAACTCAGCACACTAAATTAAACCTTCTATTATTCTCCTTGATTGATAGATTTAAGGCAATGAATACAAATGTGAATCAATTAAATTGTTTCTGAGGATGAAAATAGTCTATCAGAGCAGTCAATTTCACAGTAATAGATTAAGTTGTTAATGAAATGCTGCTAATAGTCCTTAAGACTACTTGTATTATTTTTAAAATTAGTTTGATTAAGGTATAATTGATATACAATAAAATTCACTAATTTTGTGTGTTCAATTTAATGAGTTTTGACAAATATGTTCATTTATATAAAAGCATCACAATGAAGATATAGACTATTTCCATTACCCACAGAAGTTTTATTCTACCCCTACATATATTCACAAATGCATGTATTTACAAATGCTTAGAAAAGGTTCAGAGAAAAATAAATCACAAATGTAAAAGTGGTTATCTTCAGAAAGGCAAAGAAAGGGGAGGGGAGTGGGTGGACATGGAGTAAAGGAAGTTCTCATTTTGGACTTTTACATATTTCTTTTCTTATTTTTTTAAAAGATTTATTTATTTATGCACACAGGAACTGGGGTGAAGGCCAGAGGTGTGGGGTGGTGAGAGGATTCACCAGAGACAGAGGGGGGAGCAGAACAGGCAGATGGACGAAAGTACACTGCTGAGGGGAGCAGCGGGTGAGGCAGGAGAGGTCTGCTGCGCCATGTGGGAATGTCCCCGGCTGAGTATCCAACTAGTGCTGCAGTGACTCTGGATAGCTTCATAGTGCTGCACTTAACCCGTTGTGCCACCAGGGAGGCCCTCTTTTCTTATTTTTATTTTTTTCTACCCCACCTTCCTTCTTTCCTTGGTTTTAATGAACAGGTTATATTTATATATTGTTTACATTTATAAGAAAATGGAGCAGAAGAACTTTCACACCCAATATTATAGTTCTCTTTTCTAGCATTTTGAGGAATAATTGACAAAATTGTCAGATATTTAAAGTACACACATGATTACTAAAATATGTAATAGCCCTTAGAATTTATCAGGGATTGCTGGTCCTACTTTATCCAGGCCTATCCTGTTTTGTTTTCTAAGTCATTTGAAGTCAGTTTTTATTACATTCTAGACTCAGCAATTTGTCGTCTTCTAAAGTTCCCAACAGACTCTGTGTTCTCATTCTGTGTTTTATTGAGACTCAGACAATTCAACCATTAAGTTCCATGAGGGTAGGGATTTCCTTGTTTTGCTTACCAATATTTTCTCACCTGGAAGATTCCTGATTCTTTAATACTTATTTGTTGCATGAGTGAAATTTCTCAACTTCACTCTTTTCTACTTCAGTTGTCTCCGTGCTCTTGATTCTTTCCTTTCTCTCTCAGAAATTGAAAGTCCTCTTATATCCTAGTCGGTCTGGTCATTGGCCTTGACCCCATCTCTTTTCATCTTGACTCCTTTGTTATCTAAAATGAACTCCTTATGAAAAACAAACAAAAACCTTCCCTCAACCCATGATCATTCCTTAACTCTGTTTTATCAACAATTTTTAATATTTAAAAGAGCTGAGTATCTCCACTTCTTCCCCCATTCCAGTTACTCCTGAACACTGGAAAATGTAGCTTTGTTCTTCATCTTCATCTGTTTAAAGCAACCACTCTATTTAAAAGCACTTATGATTTTTGTTGCCAAATAAAATTGCCTACCTTCACCTTCAGAATATTTTACATAGTTACCATAGACTCCTGGAAATTCATTCCCCTAAATTGGACTTCCATAACGTAGTGATATCTGATTTTTTTATCTCCCTTTTTGGTTGTTCTTTTTGTCCTCTACACTGGCTACTCTCTTGCTTCCACCAATCTCAAACTGTTATCATTCCCACTAGATTCTTACTAACTCTTCCCTTTCTTCCTTGGAGAATTTAGCCATCTTTATAGCATCAATTACCTCCTCTATGAGCCATCCGTACTGCTTGTCTAGATTTTTTTCTTGATCTACTTCCAACCTATTCTTTTTTAAAGTCATCCCATAAACTGATGTCCATACAGTCATCACAAGATGAGGCTCTTAGAAATGACCCTAACTTTTCCCCAAAACTTTTGAAGGCTGTCTTAATACCTTAGCTACACGCTCCCAGTTTTATATCCTACTGTATCACCCCACATAGTTTGTTCTCCATGTACAATGGACACCTTGTCACCCCTGATCATGGTATCTGTGCTCTTCCTGCATGTTAAGAAGCCCTCATTATGGTCTGTTGAAATCCAACCACCCCACAGGAGTAATTTCAAGTGATCCCTCTTTAAGTAAAGACCTCCTTGGCAATAACTTCTTTGTTTTCACTTCCATTGAATTTTGAGAGTGTTTTACGGCATTTAGTATACCCAACATTTTATGCAAATACTTAACTATCTCCTTTGCTGCCACCTTTGCAAAATCCTTGATAATATGAAGCATTGTATGTTTTCTCCCTGTTTCCCTTGGTACCAAACAGAACTATAGTCAAAGTAGATGCTCATTTAGTATCTTCTATTTATTTTTGAATTCAGTTGTTGCTATGAGGAGCTTTCTTTCATGAATGCCTTTTCTTTCTTTTCCATAGAGTCATCCCCCACTGTATGACTTGACTGCCATGAAAGTACCCACTGCCGTGTGGGTTGGTGGACATGATGTCCTTATAACACTCCAGGATGTGGCCAGGGTACTCCCCCAAATCAGGAACCTACGTTACTTTGACCTGCTGCCAGAGTGGAATCATTTTGATTTCATCTGGGGCCTGGACGCTGCACAGCGGGTATACAGTAAAATCATAGATTTGATGAAGGCATATGCCTAGCTGTAAGACATTTACTCTTCAGTTATGGGTTGCTTCTAAGCTGATAAGAGGCCTCAGGGAAAATATCAAGGTCTGCATCCTCCACCTTATTGTTGTTTATTTATCACAGCATTCCAACTAGGAATTATTGCAACTGTACTGCTCTTTCTCGAAGAAATGTCCACTGCTGAAATCTTAGACTCGTCTTCCCTCTGTCAGGACCAGAGTCTCTTTTTTATCCAGGATGAGATAATGAACTATTCTCTTCTAACAGTACTGTTGGGAAAATAGTTCAAAGCAGATTTTCCCTTTCTTGTGTTAAGCTTACGTAGTGGCTTCATGCAGACAATACTTGATCTCCACCCCCTTAGTCAAAGGATAGATCATCAATATAGGAGTGTTGGTCTAGCAAGAGCCTTATGAAAGCAGCCATCTGGGAATATATTTTGGGGTACCTGTGATCTTGTGGCTAATGTGAAATCGCAATGAGAGCAATAGTCATTGTGGTCATCTATAAATAAGCCATAAAATAAATCCTGGCCCACATCAAACATGAAATAAAACAGCAGAATGGAAAACTAACTTAAGTATTAAGTATTCCAAACAGAAAGGAAAAATATAAAATTAAGGATGATTAAGGTAAGATAAATTATTAATTATTAAAATGTTTCATTATAGGCCACTATCTTTATATAAGGCTCAATTACTAAAACCTTCTGAGAACATTATTAGACATTGGCAGTAGGCAACAGTCTTAGGTTATAACATATAAGAAATAATTTCCTTTTATCCTGTTCTAACGATAAACTAAACTGATCAGTCATTATGTTTTCATTACTGAACCAGAATTTACATGACTATATGCAAACCCAAGTGACATGTAGAGCAGCTTATGTAAAATCTAATTTAGAATCAACAAGATAGGCACAATGAATATTCATAATTTTATATTATTTCAATTTCTAAATGATGCAGACCTTGATTCTAAGATTTAGTACAGTGTTTCAAGAAGTAGCATGAAGTTTTAATGTCAGTTTTCGCATTTTCAAATGGTGTGAACTTGAAAACTTCCCTTACCTTCTATGAAGATGTAGCTAATAAAAAACTGTGTATGGTGCTCAAAGAATCATCAATATATGATACACATACATAACTTCAACAGTTTCTTTCAACTTAAAGCAGATAAATGTAAATAAGTTCACTAGTATTTACAGACCAAAGTCTTTTGGTTGGATACCCCATAATTATTTTTCAATAAAAAATCCATAACTTATCATTTTAGCTTTTAGTTGAAGTGTCTCTAAAATGGAATGAGAATTTTAAAATACCTGAAGGGCAATTTTAAGTGCCAATACTTCTATGGTTTTACAATTTTTATTTGGCAAAAATTAGAATGACTTTATCACAGTCTATAGTGACTTTAATTGAACTTTTCCAAGAAGTATAATGCATTTCTCATAAAAGCAATGCATACCTTTTTTATTCACATCTGATCAAATTGACCACAATTTAACTGATATGATACACAGAATAGGCATAAATAGTTCTGAGAACAAATATTTAGCTCTTTGCAAACATACAATTCAACAAGAAGAAACAGAAGGATGTGGCCGTACTAGATTAACCTACTGGTTATGAACATATAAGAGGGATTTGACCTCACTCTATATGCTTACAGAAAGAAAGGGAAGGCATTAGTTAATATCAGAATTTGGTAAAGTGGAAGTCAGTTAAGATAATTCCTTTGGGGTTTGTCTTAGTCACTATTGCTTCAGCAGTGCTGTGTAACGAATAATCATGAATAACTCAGTGGCTTATAGTAGCAAACATGTATATTTCTTACTCATGGGTCTTCAGTTTGGCTGAACTTACTCTGCTTTAGACTGAAGTCAGCTGAGATTGACTCAAAGCTGTGGTTATGTCCATATTGCTCCACATGTTTCATCAATCTGGAGCTAGCAATATCAGGATTAACTTCTTTACTTGACAGATCCCAAGAGCACAAGAGGGCCATCTAAATCACACCAGTGTATTTAAAAACCTCAACTTGTTTCATATTTACTATCAAGCCTTTGGCTAATATGCATGACATCACCAAGCCTGATCCCAGTGGGGTGAGGTGTTTTGTTCATCTGCACTGGGACACTGTGAATCATATTTCAAAAAAAAAAAAAAAACAACGATAGAAAAAATTCTTCCCAAAAAAGAATAGGGAATACAACAAGAAGCAAGTTCCCATGCTTTCTGATCGCAGGCACTGTTACCAATGTTTTTGTGTATCTTTCTACAATTATACCATGCATATTCAAATGGATCCATACATTCTCAGGTATTCTTTTTTACCTGCATATATTGTACTATACCTACTTTTCAACATCTTGCCTTGTTTGCTTAATATATCTTGGAGACTATTCCCTATCAGTTCATTTGAATTGTTATTAAAGGCTAGATGGAAGTCCATTATTGACAGAGATTTGAATGGATTAAGATCTTTTATAATTATACAAAATGCTGCAAAGAATATTATGCCACTATCATTTTAGACTTTATAAAATATCATATATGTTTACTGGATAAATGTATTTGAGCCAAAATTGCTGGTTCAAAGAGCATGTAGAATTTCTATTTGGTATGAAAATATTTTTAACTCTGCTGGGTGACAGAAAAATCCCACCTCTGACCATCTTCTGTTTGAAACAGTCACCACCTTAGAAACTCAATGGATGCATACACACAGGAGAATATGTCCATTATGTTCATACTAGAGATCATAAATAAGATCAACTTTTATATGATATCCACAAAAAGGTTAAGTTTTCTAGTAGAGGGGTCAGAGTTTATTGTTCTCCTTAAATTATAACTAATGTGTGTGATGTCACATCTCTTCTAAGAGTTAAAGTTGTGTCCTTTCCAAAAAAGGAGAAATGGGAGAGGGGGGGGAAGTGACAATATCTCCAGAGAATGCCAGGCAAATGCCTGGTAGTTCTTTAAACCATTAACTCTGTGGTCTCAAGGATAGTGTAATCAGCACCTATGCTTTCCACCTTAGTGCATGTTGCAATTTATTTAGAAATTATCATTTGAAAATTGAATACATCTCTATTAATGTAGAGTCGCTGTAAAGATACCGCTCCTAATTCATACCTGGAATAATTAAAAATGCATTAATTCTAGATTTATACTCTCAAAGATTTTGAGCTCTGTATTCTAAAAATCCCCCATATTATAATTTCTTCTTTAGTAGCTTTATTCTTTCCCCAAGTAGAGAAGTTAGTAGACCATATCCTTCAGCCTCACGTATTCTCAGCCTGCCTATAGCAGGTGCTCAAAAAATTATTTATTAACAAAATACAAGTGTAGAAGGACAAAATATTTAATCACTAAATGTTTCTGGCTATTAAAAGTTTTAATGATTGGTAAGTAAAATGACTTCACAAACAGAAAATCTATTAGTATCAATAACTTTTTCAACCCCATTATCTTAAAGAAGACATGCTACGAATATTCTGAGAGATGTAGAATGTATTTCTTTTTCCAGCTAATTGCGTTCATCATTTGTATTTAGAGGCATAATTGCATGCGGTCACCTGCAGGTCTTGTGAACAATGAAATAGGTTGGCAAAAATAAGTGAGTTGTTACCCTATTTGACATTAAATCTACTTATGTTACAGTTGTTAATCCATAGCATTGGATATGGAAAAATGTGAAACTTCAAAGAATTGAGATTCTTTTAAATTCCTATTTGGACACTTCTCTCTTTAGTTACATGGACTGTTATGGCCAAGGGAAGGCTATGGATTTGGGAGGAGGATCTACAACTTCTTTGTGAAAGTTTCCCTGCTATGGGCTTGAACTAGATGCTCCTATTCCTTAGGTACTTCATATCATAAATCCAGCGAATTCTTCTAAAATCTTCCAGAGACAATGTCTTCCAGCAAGTTTAACCCTAGCTATAGGGTAATTGTATTCTTGGACCTTTTACAGAGTACCTGGATAAAATCATCCTCACTGAAAGAAAAATCAAATGCAGAGTCTCTATGGATAGATTACATCCTATAATCATGGGAAGGCTCCATTGTTTAGAATGTAATAGCCTCTTTAAAGGCTTATTTTTCTCTGAAGTGTTTGAATATTCCATATAAATATGAAAATGGGAGTGCAGTGAGAGTTTAAGCGAGAGATGGAAACAGGGATCACACTAAGTAGTGTCTAAGTTTTAAAGGTTTTCTTCCTCCATTCTAAGAAGACTAAGAAATTACCAAAAGACATGATCTAAGGGAAACCCAATTACTGTATTTTGAAAATTATTCTAACTGCTGGGAAGAGAATGAATCAGAAGGGACTACAAGGGATGCTGTGAAATCTGTCATCCCTACCAAGTCTCCTGATGCAGGTTTCTCCCTCTTACAGTGTTCTCCAAAGATATGATCCATGGGTAATCTGGAGACGTGTGTGTGTGTGTGTGTGTGTGTACACATACATACAAACATATATATATATATGTTTGTATATATATATATATACACACACACAAACAAATATACTTGTTATCTGTATATACAAATATATATATATATACAAACAAATATTTTATAAATATATAAAATGCTCAACTTCATAATCAGGAAAATTCAAATAGAAACCATGCTGAGATGTCATACCTGTCAGGATGACTAGCATCAACAAAAATAAAAGACAACAAGTGTTGACAAGAAAGTAGAGAAATTGGAACCCTTGTACACTATTAGTGGGACTACAAAAGGGTATAGCTGCTTTGGAAAGCAGCATGGAGTGACCTCAAAAAGTTAAAAATTGAACTACTATGTAATCCTGCAACTCTACTTCTGAGTATTTATTCAAAATAACTGAAATGAGGATAATGAAAAGACATCAGCACTCTCATGTTCATTTCAGCACTATTCACAATAATCACTATATAAAAATAACCTAAATGTAACAGATGAATGGATTTAAAAATCGCACATACAAACACATGCAATGGAAAATTACTCAGCTTTTAAAAAAGGGAAATTCTATCATTCAATAATGTGGATAAAATTTGAAAACATTATACGAGTGAAATAAGCTAGTCAGAAAGGTAAATAATCTATGGTTACACTTACAGAAGTTTCTAAAATAGCCAGACTCACAGATGCTGAAAATGGCATGGTGGTTTCCAGGAGCTTGCAAGGGCCATAGGGAATTGTGAATCAACTGCTTCACTCAGACAAAATTAAGTCCAAAGATATGCTGAAAACTTTGTGCCTATGCCTAAAAATAATAATGAATTGTACTTTAAAATCTGTTAAGAGGGTAGATCATCTTGAGTGATCTCATTACAATAAAAATTTATCAAGCTATAAATTTATGTGTGCTATAAATTTATTTTTCTGTTATATATATTATGTATATAATGTATAGTATATTTCTGTTATGTATATTATATTTCAGTAAAAATGAATGTATTTCAAAAGCTCCATTTTTTCCATTTTAAATCAATAATCTTAAAAATTCCAAAAGAAAACAACACTTTTTTTTTACTGTAGATTTGTATATGGCAACAAATAGATTGAGTAATCGCTTATTCTTTGCTAAGATTCTACATAAAATATCTCACTTAAAACTTGCAACCCTAAGAAACAGAACTATGGTCATAACAGATGAGAAAATTGAGGCACAAAGAAAAATTAGAAATAAAGGCCAAATTTGCCTAGTATTGCACAAGGAGTCATAATATTCACCTAGGAAATCTGAAACACTAAAACCTGCTTTGTAACATATATCTGCATAAATGTGCCATAAAAATGACAATGAGCACCAGGGGAAAGGTCCTACTGGACCTAGACCAAAATTGCTTAGAAAATTAAGGCAGGAGAAAGGAAATTTGTTGCTGTTTTACAAAATTTAATATCAATTTGAGATTAGTGGATAAAACTGCTATCTGATCCAATTATCCCACTTATGGTTATATAGCCAAAGGATTTAAGATTACTGTCTCAAAGAGATATCTGTACTCTCAGATTCATTGCAACACTATTCACAATAGCCAAGACATAAAACAACCTGAGTGCCCATCAACAGGTCAACAGGTGAATGGATAATAAAAGTGTGATACACACTTGCCATTGACCTTGAGGATATTATCCTAAATGAAATAAGTTAGACAGAGACTGTAAAATACTGTATGATCTCTTTGTGGAATCTAAAAACATCAAATTCATAGAAACAGAAAGTAGAATTATGATTTTGAGGAACTAAGAGTTGGGGCACATGGTCAAAGGGTACAGCTTGCAGTCATAAGATGAGCACATTCTAGAGATCTAATGTACAGCAAGGTTAACAATTCTGTGTCACATACTTACAAATCGCTATCAAAGTAGAGTTTTAATGTTCTCCCTCAAAACAATAGCAAAATAATAATTATGTGAGGTGAACGATATGTTAACTGTCTTATTATGATAAACATTTTGTAATTTGTGTGTGTGTGTGTATCAAACTATCACATTGTACATCTTAAGCTTATATAATGTTATATGTTAATTATATCTTAATAAAACAAAAGAATTAAGCTGTGTGGAAGATTGCTAGTCAGATCAATTATAACACATGTTTTACTATTTTGTCTAAAATATCAGGATCACTTCCAAATTCGCCGAATCTAGTAATTCTTCATTTCTGAGGAGTATGTCTACAGACTTTGTACAAAGGAAAAAAAAAGTGTGGAAAATTTGACAATGGCTTCCCTTCTTTTTCTTACCCTTACATTCAGGTGACTCAAGAAACTCACATTCACAGCCCTGTTGCAGGCTTACTAGGTTACTATGGTTTCTCAAGCAAACTAGTCCATGGTATTTTTTATAGAATAAGGTAAGTTAATTTCAATCAAACACATTTATGTCAAATATAGATTATTACTCTTTGAACACCATGAATTTCTTCCAGGCAGTATTATCAGTTTCAAAGAGGTGAAACCTGACTAAATAACCTTTCTGAGCATCATTCCAAGAGGAAGGAAGGAATTGTTCAGTTTGAACACATCGCCATTCTCTTCCCATGAGAAGGTCATCCATAATTTCCAAGGTCTGGCCAAAACATGACTACCTGAAAATTTTTCCCCAAATCTCATACCTCAGAATTCTTATTTTCTCCTCTAACTTTTCTTTCTGTTCCAGAATTGCTTCTTAAAGAATTTTATATAAATCTTTCCCTAATTACTGTAAACTAGCTTGAGAACAGGAACTATGTCTTCCTTATCTTTTAACTTTTCATTGTTCTTATTTTGAAATTACATAGATTGACAGGAAATTGAAACAAACAGTATAGAGAGATATCATGTACTCTACTCAATTTCCCCTGGAAGGTAATATCTTACATAATTAGAGTATACATAAAACCATGAAATAGACTTTGGTACAATCCACAGAGCCTATTCAGACTTCACAATTTTATATACACTTCCGTGTCTGTGCACTTGCTCACACATAGTTCAATGCAATTTTATCACGTGTAGATTGCATATCACATGTGTAGGTTAACTACAACCACAATTAAGATACAGATCTACGCAATACCACAAACATTCCCTCTTGCTATCTCTTCATAGTCAGCCACCCTTGTGATCCCTAAACCTTCCTTTAACCTAACCCTGGCAACCACTAATCTGTTCCCTATCTCTATTATGTTGTAAACAGAATCATACAGTATGACCCTTTGATGCTAGCTTTTTTCATTCTGAATAGTGTCCTTAAGAACCATGTAAGTTGTTGTTGTGTATCATTTAAGTTTTGTTTCTTGTTGGATAGTATTCTATGGCATGGATCTACCACTTTTTTTTTTAAAGATTTATTTATTTATGCATACAAGCTGGGGTACAGGCCAGAGGCGTGGGGCAGCGAGAGGGTTCACCTGAGACAGAGCAGGGAGCAGAACCGGCAGAGCAACGGAAATACACTGCTGAGGGGAGCAGCAGGCGAGGCAGGAGAGGTCTGCCTCGCCATGTGGGAATCTCCCCAGATGGCCATCGAACTCGCGTCGCTGCTGCCAACAGCTGCACAGTGCAGCGCTTAACTGCTGCGCCACCAGGGAGGCCCCAGGATCTACCATATTTGCCCATTGAAAGACATCTCAAAAACAACACACAGATGTCTTTTGGCTTTATCTTTTAACTTTTTAGTGCTAACAAGGTGACTTGAAAATATACTTAATTTGGATTCATTAACTTGAATTAATTCCCATTCAAAGCTGAATTCTAAGCTGACACCTCTCTAATGTGTATAATGTCAGTCTCCTTCAAAGCTTTTACTGATTTGACTATACAATCCTTCAGTCATATCTTAATCTGACATTTAGAGATTGCAAAACATTGAAGGGGTCTCATTAAATTTTTGAGTTCGAATAATGTGGATTAAGAAATATTTTGGAGGCCTCCTTGGTGGCCTATGTGTTACGTCTCAGTGGTAATCACTGCTACAGCCTGAGTTCAATTCCCGGCCAGGGAGCTAACACACACGCTGCAGAGACCCTTCCTGTCTCACCTGCTGCACCCCTCAGCAGTATATTTTAGTAAATCTGCCAGGTCTGCTCCCTACTCTGTCTCTGGTTAATCCTCTCACCCTCTGCACTGCTGGCTTACACCCCTGTTCTTTTACACAAAATAAATATTTTTTTTAAAAGAAGTATTTTGGGATAGAGTGATAACATTCAGATCTTAATAGATTATGAAATACTTTTCCCGGCCAATGTCAAGGTGTGACAAGATTTTAGTCCCATCGAAAAGTTCATCAGCATCATCACACCTCCCACAAAACCAATTCAAATGAAATAATAACAATAACAATATTGCACAATCATTAAAAATTATATGCAAAATATAAATGAAATCACCAATAATTTATTTCTATATTGCTGCAAAAAGGTGAAATATTCTAAATAACAGCATACTTTTTATGGACCATTTCATCTAATTTACAAACAGATTACCTCTAACTCCACCCATAAAGCAATTCTGGAAGCCAAACCTTCCTTCTCTCTGTACTTCTTAACTTTGTTTGTCATTTTAATTTGTTGTGAATAATTTTGCTAAACAAACGAGTCAGCTGAGTAAAATTAATTTACTTGGAACATTATGCGCCCTTGATAAGTCTTTGAAATACTTTCTCCCATAATAAAATAATATTAATAAAAATGTAATTTAAAAGAAGTCAGTTCCTAAGAGTGTAAAAGCAAAACTATAAACTCTATCAAAAGCTGTTTCTTAAAAACACCTTCGATGTCCTGCCACCATACTCATGCCAAAGGAAACTTCTCTGGAAACTTAGTGACAGGTCCCAAACCCTATTAAAGTATTCCTGCAGCAGTACGGGGTGGAGCAAAAGAAAAATTACTAATCACATACTCAGCAAGCTTTGTCACAGGATATGTAGGAACACTTATGTTTACATGTCATAATGAAACAATACTATTCATATTATAAAATAATACACATGTATAATGAAAAGTTAGGAAAATGAAAATGTTATAAAATCATTTAATACCTTCTTTAAATACTTTAATGCTAAATTTCTATGAATGATTTATTTACATTAGTTCAATACATAACCATATTTTCAGTCATTTAAGCTCTCAAAGGCAAATATAGAAAATTACAAAGTTGTTTTCTAAAAAACTTGGCTCTTAATATTAAAAAGATTTATTTTTCTAAGAAATCAAACACGATAAATACAATGTGAAGTAAAAGAAATATCTGATAAGACAGATATTTGCTTCTTAAGCAGCAGAAGAAAAATCTATAATCCTTATTAACAGATTAATCGTCAAAGAAATTTTATGATTAAAAAAAGGAAAAACTAGTCATATCACTGTACTATTGAGCTCATTATTTGAACCTCATAAATACATTTATTCAATTTTACTCATCTTTTCACATAACATAAAATTTCTTTTCCACAAACTTTAATTCTCTATGTTCACTTAATTTTTGTTTTATTCTTTCTTATTCTGACATAACTAGTCACTTCATTTTCAAAAAAATTGCTCCACTTCCATCAACACAAACACATTCCTACATTTTTTGTGATCTTCCTATGAAAACACTTCACATTCTGATCCCATACTCCATACAAAATTGTTTCTAACATTTTGTTTTATTTCTGGTACTTTTATTTTTTACATACTGGTTATAAATTTTAATATTAATAACCTTTACTTTCCAGTGAAAACTATAAACCATGAAATTGTGAGCTATCATATATCCACATGCTATTAGAAAACTAGAGAATGTATAATTTAAAAAATTATACTTTTTAGAGATACAAGTGTTTCATAGTGCAGGTTTTCAATGTCACAAAAGATATTTTTACTAATAGACCCAGTTGGCTTTTGCCTTCCAGTAAAAAATTAAGACGCTAAAAATAAAAAAACTTAAGCTCCTGTTTAGCTGTTAATGTTTCAGTATATTACCTTTCTTGGAAATGATGGAGATACTCAATTGATATTCATCATTTAATTTAACTTAGAATTAAATTTTGTTTTACTCATACCTATTTTAATTACTTGCTTTTAAGAAGTATGTTTAGACATTCAACAGCTAATCATTATCTTGTTATTTT
The DNA here is from genome assembly GCA_004024925.1 of Scalopus aquaticus. Lineage (NCBI taxonomy): Eukaryota > Metazoa > Chordata > Mammalia > Eulipotyphla > Talpidae > Scalopus > Scalopus aquaticus. The sequence continues at coordinate 37,952 of PVIJ01002122.1, forward strand.
TGTTGTCTTATTGTTGACAAATTTGTGATTTAGAGAGAACATGAGCTTGACTCGTGAAACCTGGTGGAAAAGGTTGTATGCTTGCATTACATCTGATGTTAACAACTCTGAAGATGCAGCTGTCTTAATTAAACCAACAAATTTATTTATTTATTTTTTAAACCAACAAATTTAAACTAGCTCATAATGATCAAATTTTATTATAGATTATGTGAATTTGAAAACATTTGGGTTAGTTTCTATATTTCTGAAAACATTAGGAAGACTTTAAGTTCTTATTTTTCTTTAACCCAAATAAAGAGAACTCTTTTTAAAAAAGCAATATTCATATTATATATATGCATAAATAAGACACAGAGAATTATAGCTTTTACTTTAGAATTTTAGCCATGTGTCAAGTATAATAATATAAAGCTGTAAAGAATAACCAGATCCAAATTGTATTGCTGGCAGATAGAATAAAGTCAATGCTACCTGCTTAGATGACAAAAACTTTAAACTGAAGTTTTTTGTTTTGCTTTGGTTTGGTTTTTTGGTTGCTATTTATGTTATTTATTTATTTATGCATTCAAGACCTGGGGTGTAGACCAGAAGTGTGGGAGTAAGAGGATTCACCAGAGACGGAGTGGGGAGCAGAACAGGTGGGTCTATTGAAATCCACTGCTAAGGGGAGCAGCAGGAGAGACAGGAGAGGTCTGCTGCCGCCATATGTGGGTCAGCTCCCTGGCTGGGGCTCAAGCCAAAGTAGCTTGATAGCACAGAGACTTAACCCCTGCACCACCAGAGAGGCCATGAAGAGTTTTTCTTTGTGCACTGTAAAGGGTTCTTTGGAGAAGCTGTTTTCAGAGTCATTTTGCCTCAGAGGCATCCCTGAACATCCCAAGTCTTCCCTAATTCTAAGCAAAGTGATTTATATCAGGGCAATATTTCCCAGACACTATTTACATTTCTCATCCACAATGTTTGCCATATCTGCATGCCACCTATAATATCACTTAAAAGTTTTAACATGAATTCACTTATTTAACTTAATTATTTTTTTAAAGAAACTTTCTGTAGCTACTGTAAATGAGAAGAAAAAGTATCATTTGCCAATACTTAAAGGTAACCATAAACATAACAATAAACAAGCAGATAACTGCTAATAAAACAGATGCCAGAACTAGTCTGGGGCACTTGGATTTCAGACCTGCCTTCTTTCTGCTAAACTTGTGTTCTTTGTTTGAAAGGGAGATTAGCAAATGCTAGAGATAAAGACATAAACCAAAGTTAGCTTTTCTCTGATGCACTCAGAACTTTGAAAGAAATTTGACTGGGAGACTGTGGTGAGGTGAATAAGGTCTCCTCAAAGAAGTGTAAGTCTGAATCCTATAATTACATTGAGAATATTTTGCCCTATATGGCAAAAGAGAGTTTGCAAATATGATTAAACTAGTAATCTTGGGATCACACCTCTGCTGGGTTATCTGGGAGGATCCTATGTGATCACAACAGTCCTTTTAAGATGGAGGCTAGAGGGCCAAAGTCAGAAAAAGGAAATATGAGATGAAACAAGCAGAATTTGGAGTGAGGCATTAGGAGCCCAGGAATTCAAGCAATCTCTAACAACTGAAAAAAAGGCAAGGAAATAGATTCTCCCTTGAATTTCCCAATAAATAATACAGTCCCATGAATACCATGAATACCTGAATCTTAGATTTCTGACCTGTGAAACTGTAAGAGAATAAATTTATGCACTATGGTGATAATACCTAATGGGGGGACCACAAAGTTATCTCAGTTTAAAATAAATAAATAAATAAATATTATTTTAAGCCATGAAGTTTGTGAACATTTATTAGTTTCAATAGGAAACCAATATATTCTCACATCTGTAAGTCAATGCTAATGAATACCTTGCCTATGTATCAGCTAAAATCTTCCACAGGCCCAGGCATCTCTACCCTACAATTGAGGAAACACTGCTTGCCTAAGTCATCAGGGAAAATAGCAGCCACAGAGTAAAGCAACTACAGAAGAATGCAGACCTGAGGCAGTGACGCCAGGGCAGGTTGCTAAGGTGATGGTAGATTACAGGGGAATGCTACTTGGTCAGTGCCCTGCTTCCTCAGCTGCTTTGGCCTCCTTTTATACTGTGGGTGCTGGCCTGAGGAGACAGCATTCTGGATTCAGCCCTCCTTTAGCAAATGAACTCTGCGCAGAGGTAGGTCACAGCTACGGTTCTTTCTGCTCTGGAATTGCACTGCCTTCTCTTAGGTTAAAATAGATGGGAATATTAAGTTTAAAAATGTTTCTTGTGTTTGTGTCTAATTACAACAGTAAAATCTGTTTATTGTAAGCATCTTGGAAAATAGAGCACTAACCAAAAAAATAATAAATATTCAATATCCTTATCACCCAGAGGAAAAAACAGAAACTAGTTGGTTGATATTCTAATAGATTTATCTCTGGTCCCATTTCTATTCATGTCTGTTTATAAAAAATTAAATATGAAAATATACAATAAAAGAAATTTAGTAGCCTTCATTTTCCCTGTGAAAATATGAGTACTTTTGCATTACTTTAATATGACTCTCCAATAGCAATGTACATTACAATATCTTGTAATGACTGGATAGATTTTGTTATAAGGATGAACTAGAATTTATGTAACCATTTCACTCACATGGCTGTTTATGCTGTTTCCAATTGTTCCTCTGTTCCTCAGAAATAGTTTTATTCACTACTATAATCTCCTAGAAATAAATTGTAAAATGCGAATATTTAACTCTGTGTGTGTGTGTGTGTGTGTGTGTGTGTATCCAAATTTCCCATCACAGAGTTATAAAAGTTTACATTGAATATAATTGAAGCACGACATTAGTTTCAGGTATACAACGAAATGACCCAACATTTGTATACATTGCAAAATAATCACCAAAAAAAGTCTAATTAACATCTGTCACATATATATACATAACAATTTTTTCATGTGGTAAGAACTTTTAGGATCTGCACTTTCAGAGTTTTCAATTCAGCATTAATAACTGTAATCATGATACTGTACATAACATCTCCACGACTGACTTATTTTCTAATTGGAAGTTTTAATCTTTTGATCCCCTAACGATCCCAATCCACCAATTTGTTCTCTGTATCTGTGAATTGGGGTTTTTGTTTTGTTTATTTTTGTTGTTTTTTTTTTTAGATTCTACATATATCTGACATCATATGGTCTTTGTGTTTCTCTGATTTATGTCACTTAGTATAATACCTTCAAGTTAATTGATGCTGTTGTCAGTGGCAGAAATTTATTCCTTTTTAGTGGGTGATTGTATTCATAACTTATAACTCATATCTCAGTTTTTTATTCATTCATTCACTGATGAACACTCAGACTGTTTCCATATATTAGCTGTGATATACATAAACCAAAGAGTCCATATATCTTTTCATACCCGTGTTTTTGTTTTCTTTGGAAAAATGTGCAGAAATGGAATTGTAGGATCATATTGTTATTCTAGTTTTAATATTTGAGGGACCCCATTCTGCTTTCCATAGTGGCTGCAGCAATTTACATTCCCACCAATCGTGAAAAAGGTTACCTTTTCTCTACATCCTCCCAATATTTTCTTGTCTTTTGGATAATAGTCATTCTAATAGGAATGAAGTAATATCTCATTATGGTTTAAAAAAGGGAAAGTTTTCTAAAGGGGATTAATTACAAGTTTGAGTGAAATAAAAGATAGATGGTAATTTTTTTTTAAAGATTTTTTTTTTTTATTTATACATAGAAGCTGGGGTACAGGCCAGAGGCGTGGGGCGGCGAGAGGGTTCACCAGAGACAGAGCGGGTAGCAGAACAGGCAGATCAGAAATACACTGCTGAGGGGAGCAGCAGGCGAGGCAGGAGAGGTCTGCCGCGCCATGTGGGATTCTCCCCGGCCGGGCATCGAACTCGCGTTGCCACTGCCGACAGCTCCACAGCGCAGCGCCCAACTGCTGTGCCACCAGGGAGACCCAGAGATGGTAATTTTTAAGGGGAAGAAAGATGAAAAGAAATCTTTTTATTCATATTTCATGAGGTAAACAAGAGAATATGCTTGACATTCCCTTTTTAATTTTGATTTCTTTTTTTGGCAAAAGTTATTGCTTTCATTTGACCCTACTTGAAAGAGGGGTCCAACGTGGTTTATAGGCTGCCTAGAGGCTCAGGCAGAAGCCCCGACACCAACGGATGCAAAAGGCCCCCCTTTAAGGCCACTGGGCTCCAGAAGCTTGAATCTGGCTTGAGACTAAGTCTTTCAGATACTCATCCAGCCCAACCTGGGGACTGCCAGCCTGCAGCCAGGTGAGATTAAGCAGGGGATCTCCTTAATCTTGAAGTCAGCCAGGAAGCCACAGAGATGGGGGTGTCCCTGGAAGAAGACAGAGGATACAGATCCAGAAGGATCAGCTTAGGTGGGTCTCCAGGACCAGGAAGCTTCCAGGGCATCCCGGGCTGTATCCCACTCATGGTGGAGTGGCTTCTGCAAGGCCCAGATGAGGCCTTGTGCCAAGCTGGTTATGCAGCTTCCAGAGACACTGATGCACTCCCACTATTCATCCAACTCACAAGTGACCCAAGCTTACAAGAACTGGGCTACACAGGCCAGAGGTGCTGGGGGTAAGAGGGCTACCAGAGTCATGAAATATGAAATAGAAGCCCAGAAAGAGGCAGGTGTTGGAGACCCACAGATGCGGTTTGATCAGGAGATTGACCAGGCTGGCTCCACCTCAGTGGAATAATTCTGTGTCATCTGGGAATCAAATTTTGTCAACAACAAGAAGTTAAACTCAAGATGCCATTGATCCCAAAGAGTGAGAGAAGGGATAGCAGAGAAGATTATTCCCAAGATTGCAACTGGAAAAGAGGGTGGAAGGTGGTCAGAGGCCAGAAGGGGCTTCCTTTTGAAGCAAGAGACAGATCCGCAGGACTGCAGGGAGCACTTGCTTTCCTTCCTCTGACTTGACCTGCTATTGGAGAAAGAAGTAAACAGAGTCTCTGGTAATGGAGTAACTTCTTATTATGTGAGATGAACAAGATCTTCTCCATCTACACAAATTCCAAATTATTCACTTGCTAGGTGTAGTTGTGTCAACGCTCATGGCAGCCAGAACAATGGGACAGGGGGCCCGCAGCTTTGCCAAAACCTAGCAGCAAAGGTAGCCAATAGTGCATGACCAGTTGTTGGGATCCCCTATTCTAGCATTTTGATATATTGTAAGTGAAATATCAGGTAGAAAATGTTTAAGTAGTCAGCTTTATTCTCTGTCTTCTCCATTGAAAGGCTATGAACTGCTATAAATAGTAAGAAGAGTTATAAATAGCAGCAGCATATTAAGTCGCTTCTCTGATGCTCCTCACACATACATTTTCTTTAGGGTTTACAACAGCATTGCAAGGCAGGTGTTATTATTTCAACTTGTAGATAAGAAAAGGGAAAATCCAAAAATTGTCCAAGAACCCAAGAATAAGAATTTGATGAACCCAGGTCTGTTGGACTCCACTATCTTTAGTTGTCTCTACTGGATAGGCCTCTCTGGTAGGAGTCCCTGTGGCTTCAGTCTTCAGCTGGATTATCTGACTCCATAAACTATCACACCAACACACACATTCCCTTCATGGCCCTGGGAAACCCCAAAGATTTTTTTAAAACCCCAAAGATTACAGGAGTCCTTTCTGATCTACAGTTGCTCTATCTTTGATTAAGTATATTACACACAAACTTCTTCTGAACATTTATTTTGTAAGAGCAGAAAAAGTATTTTTCTTCTATACCTATATTTAAGGGCATGTTTTAAAATTGTTTATAAAGTTTCTAGATCCTTTTGTTACTTGTTTTGATCCGTTTTGTTTGGTGTATGATTAAGAATAAACTGCATATTCCCTATTGGAAAGATTTACCGGGCATATCATAGACAATCAATAAACATCTCAGTGCAGAAAAGCTTGAGGAGAATCTGAAAATAATATATGGGCAACATTTGTGAAGGGGTGGGGTAGATGACCAACTGCTACACTCTGGAAGTAGAAAGAGTTCTAAAAGCAAGATTCCAAAAAAAAAAAAAAAAAAAAAAAGGAAGGCAACCCTTGAAAACAAAGGATACGTTACATTACCATTTCATTCTTTAAAAGAGGACCTTGGCTGTTACTAGCATGTTCCATAAATACTAGGAGTCACTCTTGATTTTGCTTCCTTTCTCTATTTTTCTCCCCCACCTACCCTGGCTTGCCTTAGTACCCTTCATACCAAAGTTGATCTTCAACATTAGGGCAAATTATATCCCTCTTCTGAATCTCAGCTTCTTCACCTTAATAGACTACTGATCTGTCAGTCTCAAAATCTTAGCCTCAAGATGTCATACTTCTATAAATGTGTCACTTCAGAAATCAAAGCGGTATAAAAGCATAGTTGAATAACCTCACACCTTTGTACCCCTCCAGCCAGGGAAATCCCAGCCCTTGTCAAACTGTAGTGACACCCAGATCCCCATGTTCTTGGATGAGTTTTCCATTGTTCAGTTTCCTCTCCCTGTATAAGGACTTGTGATGATTCATGCTACTCTGTGACCCCAATCCCTGAATTGGGAAATTATCCAAATTGCCCCTCCAGTGCTACAGGACTAAAACGATCCCTACCCATTTCTCTATTACTTACATCAAAATCTCCAAAATCTCAAAGGGTGATCAAATAAATAGATATTTTCTGATTTTTTAAAGGGATCTAGATTTTTCAGAGATGGGAAACCCTCTGTAGAAACCCTCTTATCCAATGATTTTAAAACTGTTTACAAACTACTCCTTTCAAACAAAAAATATTGCAGAAGGCACCAACATACATAAGATAAATGAGTAGCAAATGGCTAGTGTAAATTTATAGTATAAAATTCAAATTTATAACCTTCATCCACTATGAAGTAAAGTGATAAGGATGAAGCTACGTCAGGGATCCTCAGAATCAGAAATTCTTACAAGTGACAGCACTCTGGCTAGATTGGCCTAAGCTTGCACTTTAATGCTCTATTATTACTTATTATTATTATTATTATTATTATTATTATTATTTTCATTACATGATATGGTAAGAATCTGCACAGAAAATTATTGAAACCATAGTTGTTTTTAGACAATTAAGAAGCTTTAAGCAACTTTAATCCCCTTCAAGTATGTAAGATAGCAGAGGAAGTTTTACTCTAAAGTGTTAGCACAAATTAATGAATACATGACCCATGATATTGTGAACTTGGATAGACAACATATGCACCTGAGACTACATGGAAGCAAGATTTTTTAAATAGGCAAAGTATTTGAAAAAAAATTTAATTTGTATCTTAAAGACACTTTGAAGTTCTTCTACAGAAAGCAGGTCTCCACAAAGCACTAAAAATGACTAATTTGATTCAAACAATTTTATAGATTCCAAGGCCAAGAAGTGGCCCTTTAGTCATTCAGCTGTGACCAAGGGATGCCTGCCCTTGACCCCCACTTTTTTGTTCTCCCTCACTTAAATGTCTCATGAACTGAACAGTTTTTTATACAAGCTTCAATCCTTATGATGAAACACAATAAATTTCTCACAAATAGGGAAAGAATAATGTTTGGGAACAAAGGGATAGATTTAGACAGCTCCTAAATTATCAACTTTCTTAGACAATTTAATCATATACCTGATTACTACCGATTTTACTTACCTGAATAATTGTACTTACAAGATTTAGGCAATTTTATGTTTTAATATTTATACTTCTTCATCTGCTGTTTTATGACAGATGTAAAAGTTGTAAGGTCCTTGTTTTCTCCAATGTTCTTCTCAAATTGCTGTAAGGCTGTAATCACTAACCCTGATGCCCTGCTCCAGAAACTGACCTATCTGACTTCAGAAGCCATGAGTCAGCACCCCCCATCCCCCCAGGGTGATTTGGAGACAGAGGCAACTTTGATGCCCTCATTTTCCTTCTTGTATGATGTGTTCATGAAGAAGGATCTCTCCCCGTCCCCCATCACATTTTCTGCAGGATTCATATCACCGGATGACAGGTTGACCGTGCACAGATGTCTCGGCAGTAAGAAGGGGCTTCCAAGACACTGTCTTCTGCTCTGCACTTTCTTCTCCCAAAATCCACTCCAACAGGGAGGAACTATGTCTAGCAAGCTGATTTCTTTTTTATTAATTTGGATTTATTTTCACTAATTCTTCCATCACAAATATCTTCTTCATAATTTGCAAACATGTGTGCAATTTTTGTCAATTCATTTTAAATTTTCTTTCGTTCTTGACACATTCTGCAAGAGAACGTTTTGATAATAAACACAAGGACTATTAAAAGGTGGAAAATGGGAATGCTAAGATCTAAAGATTACAAGATAACCATTTTTTTCCTACCTGCCAACTGTATTTATGAAAATTATTTTGCTCTCATTGAAAATTTGTAGCGCTTAAGTCCTTCACTGCTATTCTCAGACCTTTTCTTATCTCTGGGATCAAGAGGCCCTGGATGCTAATAAGACCTGACTCAATAAGCCACAGAAAATTCAGCTTCTCAGAGTATTTGCAAAATGTCTCTTTGCATAGCATTAGGTGGTTAACAGTGTTCTCCACTTGGCATCGTGTGATCATGTTCTTTAGGCTTTCCTATATTTGTCTGCTAAATGCAACCCAGTTTATAATAAGTAATGTTTAAATCCACTTTGAAATGAAAGAAAATGAATCCACATAAAGCATCATTAACAATCATAGAAATGAATAAACTTCAATGAGTATCTCTTCAATCCCTTGATTTGTCCTTTTACATTTTAAACCTCAGTGAGGTCATAGTCATTATGAGTCATCATTTTACTACATTTCTGGTGCTGATGAATACAGAGATATCTTTGACCTTAAAAGCACCAGTATTATTTCACTGTCTGAATTAACTGCCTCTTTAGGGGAGAAACCCAGCTGGTACAATGTACCCCAATGAGTTAGAGCTTCTCTGCACAATGGTATTTGGCTGCTTCTTGGAATCATTTGGTTCACCTGACAAAATTATAAATTCCTATGCTCATGTCAGCATGACATCTACTAAAATCAAGATAAGACAGGGAGAACTAACTTGATCCCTGCACAGAGATGACACATTAATTTGTGAAGCATTCTGTATTTTTGAAAATTGCCAGATTATTTCATTCATATGTGAAATATAAAGAGACAAAGCATGTGAACTAGCAAAACTCAAAAATAACTCTGTACTCTGATAACAAAATGGTGGCCACCAGATGGGAAAGGAAAGAGTAGGAAGAACACATGAAGGGGTCAGTTGGATGGTAGTGAGTGGTAATAGATCTGTGGTGGTGGGTGAGGAGTGGTGCATATATTCATCAAAGTGTAGAGCTAAACTCCTGAAACTCATGTAGCATTGTAAGCCAATGGCCCATCAATAAAGAAAAATAGTAAATAAAACTCCTGGGCCCCAACCTAGAGCCTGTTTCAGTTTCACTAATTTGGGAAGCAAAATTGACACATCATCAATCAAATGATTGTCAGAATGACTTTCTCAAATAGGAGCAGGAAAGTCAGGTTTGAGAACTTTGACCCTCCCTGATCCCTGATTAAAGCCAGAACTTTGAAAAGAGCACACAATTGGTATGTATGCATGTGTTGCCCTGAGTCTCCAGCAATTCATTGGTGATCATAAAATATTTCAGTCCTCTCCTAGGAATGACAATGAGAAAAAGTCACATTTTTTTTCCTCACCTAGAACACAAACAGCTAACAAATCATGATGGCAAGTTCATAGGCAAACAACTTTTTTAAAAAACTTACCAGCAGATACAAGAAGCTAGTAATTTCACTCTTTTATTTGACAAGAGAAAACATTTTGAAAAGAAGTTTGTTAATAGCATACATGTATACTTGGGAGACACCCAGTAAAACTGAGTAATTCACCAAAACGGCATGTCACCTCCTTTTATAATTCTGGGCAGGGGAGAGTGTTAGTACTTTTAAATACTGTTTTTAAAATATGTTCATGTATCTTTTCTAGTAGGACGCATTTTTTCAGAATTATGTTTACATTCTGTGATGACTCTAGGCCAAGGTTTCTCAAGCTCAGGATTTGGGGCTAAGAAATTCCTTGTGGGGTCTGTCCTGTGAGTTGTAATACGGTCGACAGCATGCTCGCCTCTAGATGATAGATGCTAGCAGCACGCCCCTAGTGGTCACAACCAGAATGTGTCCAGATACTGCCAAGTCTCCTGGGAGACAAAATTGTTTACAGATGAGAAGCATACATTGGAAGATTGTGTATGTTCTCTGGAGGTTCAGGATTTTGGAATAGAAGATGAAAGTGTAAAGGTGGCATTTATAGCAGTGGAATCAGAAAAGACCATATGATAAGTGATTCTAGTTAATTAGTTAAATTAAATAACTACTTAAAAAAATTCAAATTTAATACCTACCCATTCGAGGGGGGGGGGGGAGGAAGTCCCATGATCTAAATTTCTAAATGAAAAAAAATCGTAAAACTACTGAAAAATATAGGACATATTTTTATAACTTGTGGTAAGTAAAATCTATTCAGAAAACAGAAAACCCAAAAGGCAAAAATGAAACCCTAGGGAGACTTAATTCCACCATATTTTAATATTTTATATGACAAAATAACAACTAAAAAGGCAACATGATCAAAAATTTTAAGGCAAAGGTAAAATATTTGGAATACCTATAACAAGCTTAATATTAGTGTCATAGGAATAATTAAAAAACCTGAAAAATCATTTTCAAAAGCATACAGCAAACAGGATAGTAATTTGAAAAAGTAAGTCAGTATCCCACATGCATAAATTTATTCCATAAAAATATGTGCATACTTCAGACACACATGCACACACACACAGAGGCCGTTGTTTATAATAACTAAACTTTGCAAATAAGTGAAAGGCCATCAGCAAGAAATGACTGGTATGTCATCCTTTCTTGAGCTTACAATGTGGTATTATGCAGAAATTAATACAATGAAACAGATTTAAAATATAAAAATAAAAAGGAGTCCTCCCTGATGGTGCAAGGGTTAAATTCTCAGTGCTATCAAGCTATTGGCAGCCACTGTAGCATGAGTTCGATCCCTGGCCAGGAAACTAACCCATATGGCACAGCAGACCTTTCCTGTCTCGCCCACTGCTCCCTTCAGCAGTGTATTTCAGTAGATCCATTTGTTCTGTTGTCCCACCTCCCTGTCTCTGGTGAATCCTCTCACCCCTGCACCTCTGGCCTACACCTCAGCTCTTATATACATACATAGATAAAATGAATCTTAAAAAAAAAAATGGAAAGGTCTCCTATATGACAGGAAGTCTCAGAACTGTATGTAATACATTTCAGTTAAAAAATTATTCACATAAAGTTATATCTTTGTGTATATATATATATATGTATATATAATTATGTGTATATGTAAATGTAAATATATAAAAAGTGTCTAAAAGGATTCACTTCAAACTATTAATGGGCATTAACTCCAGGAGGAAAGGTAAGATGTATGTCTCATTCTATGTGTTCTACAGTATTTGCAGTTTTACCACCAATATGTGTTCTGCATGTTACATAATTTTAAATAAAAGTGAAGAAGTTGAACTAAAGGATCTCAAAGTTCAATTTCAGGCCTAACAAACTATGATCTAATGAATCCCAGTTTAGCAATAAATATGAAAACTGACGCTGCTGATCTTGTGTCCATGTCATGGGTTCCTTCGAGAAGAAAAAGAAAAAGGGAAAGAAATGACTCTTCCATAATATCCACTGTGTGCTCGCTCCACTTGTATGCATTTTCCTTTTCATCCTGACAACATCGTATTTTAACTGGGGCCCTGAGGAGTTAAGTGCTTCCACAAAGTTCACAGCATCTGGAAGGGATGGGGTCTAAATTCAGTGAGTCAGGTCTGCAGGGGATGTGACTGCTGCTCTCTAAACATATGTTGCCCTAGTTGATGGGGAAACTCTGGTTTGTCTGATAAACATTAAGCCAGAGAGCAAGAAACTGATGGAGAAACAACGGTCTGCAGTGTGACCATTTGGAGATGCATGAACTAAAGCTGCTGAGATTAGGTTTGTGCTCACTGTGCATCGGGTGTTGCTTTGGATCTCAGTTAACCTTCAAGAGGCCATAAAGGAAGGTGTCATTACTGTTCACATTTTGCAAGTGACGACACTGAGGTTCAGTAAGAAAATAGCTTGCCAGAAGTTACATACTCAGTCATACATCACATGACCACAGTTTTTCCCTTGTATAGTCTCAGTGTGTCAGGAGGCTGAGCCAGCTAGGTTTGCGTAAGCACATTCTAGGACAAGTGCACAACATGGAAAGCACCTATTGAAGCATTTCTCAGAATGTATCCCCACTGTTTAGCAGTGCATGACAGTAGGGCAAATACTCAAGCTGTCTGTACAATTCCCAGTCTATCTTCTTAATTACAACATATACTAAGTAGAGCAAAAATTATTTACTCTTGGCTAGACTCTGTAAAGGAAGAGCTGGAAACAGTAAGCTGATCATTGTTTCAGCAATTGCTAGGGCAATATTAGCTATTGTAGGATTGCTGGCTCACATGTAATATGTGTGGTGCATTTCAGTACTGGAGCGCAGTCTGTGAAATCATCATGTCGCCAGGTTCTCCTAGAGAAGAGACTGTGCGGGACTTTGTCTCCTCAGAGCACTTGGCTAGACTGCTCCCGGAAAGCAGGACAGTGCTTTGTTTAGGGCTCTGTTCCTGTACTGTGAGCACAGGGAGGTCTTCAAGGTCAAAACTGTTTGCATAATGTGAAGGTGCTATTTACCATTTCAACTCATTCTCACAATTGTGCAGAGGCCTCATGATGTGATGACTTTGTCACTGATGTTAAAGGGATAAAAATAGCAGTCTAAGAAACTCCAATCTCAGTCTCCTCGCACAGATCAAAAATAATACAACTATCCACAAATAAAACTGGTCTGAGAGAAACTTCAGCAACTCCATATAACAAATAACCTAAGAATAACCACATCTGAAGAAAAGGAAGACAGTTTCCTTTAGCCTACACCATCCATTCCCCCAGCCAGCACTGTTCTGTGTTTAGGGGGAATTTCCAGCTGAAGAGTTCCCTTGCCAGGAATGGAAGAGTGAGGTAAACAGTGAACTTCCCCAGCCTTCCAAGGTACCACATGAAAGACCCATTTTGGTTTTGCCCTGCCCTCATTGGCAAGGTAAAGACGTGGAGAGACAGCTTGGAACAAGAAAGAAAAGCAGGAACTACCAACAACAGTAGGAGCTACAGGTTCCTTGTAGAATATCTGCTCTGAACACCTAACAGCTTTGCCTCTGTAGAAACCAGCATGGCCACCATGGACTCCCTGCAGATTTCACTAACCTCTCTACAGGTGTTCATGCTCAGTCCTACCAGCTACTTGAGTCCTTCCACGCCTTCTCCCCTTGTTTCTGCTACATTAGCAGCTAGTCCAGGTCTTTGTAGCAACTTGCCAGATTAGATCCTTGTGTCTGATCCTCACCACCACGCACAGGTTAGAAGTAACTCCTCAAGATGTGCGCTATTACTCCACCAGTTCAATGCCTGTCACTGACCTTCGCTGCGGTGTACACACCTAATGGGAGACTTTGCTACCAATCAAGAGCTCCAAAACTGCCAATGAACTCACAGTTGGGCCCAGTTCTAATCCCCATTACTAGATATGTATCTGCAATTTGCCTCTGCAATTATGTAAGTACCAGAAACTTGCTCCCACCAACAAATGTGCAGACCACACTGACTCAACCATCATGGTAGCCTGCTCTGTTCTTTGGAAGCAGTACTGAGGACTCCAACAGACCTTATAGTCTCTGCAGACCCCAGAAGTTCTCACCCAAACCCACACAATTGTCAATGCTGAGTACTCCAGTGGCCTGATGGAGAGGATGCACTCTCTGGACCATGTGCCACCACATACCCCACTCTTGGCACCCAGTACCTCTAACCCTGGGGTTGCAACAAAGTTTAATATGCACCCTCTGAGAGGTAAAATTTCCCTTCTCAAAATCATCCATGAGATTTTAGAGAGGCAATTGTTTCTTCAAATGAACATATACATACAGAATGCTATAGGGATCATAAAGAATGAGGAAAACATATTTCTACCAGTAGAATACAGTAAACCTCCAAAGAAATGGAGACCCAGGAATTTTCCTACAAGGCATTCAAAAACACTGGTCAACAAATTTTTACAAAAGCATGTACTGAAATAAAATTAGTCATTTCCTATCAATTTGTATGTGCTAAACACAAATATGACAGTCAAATTCTAATTTTGGCTCTAGCTTTTTTTTGTGATCAGCAATAAATTGATGTTTACATCACGAAATGCATGCCAATAGTAATAGGCTTACAGTTAATACCTGTAAAAAAAATCAAGTCATAGACTACTTCTTAGTTTTCTTCACTTGTCTCTTGTACAGCTGATCAGGAAAAGAACAGATGGAAGACGGATTCCATTGTGCAAAAGCACAGCCTTAAGACTCAGTTTCGAAGAATCTAGAAATAGTGTCCATCCTTGTGGGTTATTAGTGATTCCTAAGGCATTCATGAGGCCCTCAATATCAGAACAGAATACCAGAGTTCTGATGAAAGGCTCCAACTGCTGGTGGTGCTTTCAATATCAAGTAATTGTGACATCTTCTTCTAGAAGACTCCATTGTTGGAGTCTTGATCCTAGCAATTCTACCTTATTCTTGGATAAGTCCAAATCATGAACCAGGTCACTTAGTTCTTCCTGTGTTAGTCTGTGTGGGGTTGATGATGCACCACACTGAAAATCTGGATCACTGCATACTGATGGAACAGAAGAACAGGTCAACTCACCCTTGTCCTCGTCAGATGAATCAAGAGGTTCTGGTATTCTGCTGGAGGTTCTGGATAGGAAGTCCCTCATCATGTGGAACTGGTCTCAATGCAGATGGAATGTTTGGGTAGACTATTCGTGACTTCTTTTGCTTTGTTATTCCACCAGAAAAAGAGGAGGAACCAAGCAGAAGTAACAGTCTTTTATGTGATTGCTTGGCTCTCTCCACACCATGGGGACTGAAAATGGCATTGATCTTCTTTTGCCATTTAAACACTGTGAAAGCTGTGTTGTACATGTAGCATAGCATATATGTGGCGCCCAAGGCTTGTCTTGGTCACCAACCTTGCATCCGAAGTAAAGATGATAAGCCTTCTTCACTTGTGTAGTGATAATTTTTCTGGTTGGCAAATGTCACTTCCCCACAAATAAAGCAGAAATTGTCCACACTATTAATGCACTTTCAAGGCATTACTATTCTGTATTGTGCCTAAATGGATAAAATAATAGCAGTTCTATGGAACAGTAGCTTCAACTGTCTCGCACAAAATCTGAAATATTTTCAATGCTCAACCTTTCTGACAGAGCTTTCTCTAGTGCACTGCTGATGTCATCTTACTTCAGCAGCCGCCTGGCAGTAGTATTGCATTGCATCAGCAAATGATGCAATCAACTCTGGATGATGTGGGCATGATGGTATTATGCAAAGCAATATTACATCATTCTAGGCTGATTTAGGATGTTGTTGCAGTCCTACTGGATAAATTTACACAGTGAAACATATAAAATGAATTATATAAAATATCTTCAAAACGAGAGCTAATAAAAAATTTTCAGGGTTATATTCATGTTCAGCACACCAAGATACTACAGATTAGGGCCTTTTTAAGTCAGAAATGATCTCACTGTTGATAAGTGTAATTGTTCTATAGATACATGAAGACCTATAAGAGAACACAAATAACAATTTTATAGTATCAGGCAAAATGAGTAATTCAACAAACCAAAAATATTTTTAAAAAAACAGAAATTATGCAACTGAAGAATACAATGACTAAACTGAAGAATTCAATAAAGTTTCGACAGTGCACTGAAGCAAAGGAATAAAACTTTGAGCTTTGAATTATACAATCTGATTTAAAAGATATAAATAATATATATAAAAGAAATTATCCAATCATAGGAACAAAAACAAAATGAATAAAGCATATAGAACTTATGGGACACCATTAATAGAAATGATGTACATACATGTCATTGCAATACAAAACTTTATTTTAGACCAAATGGACCTAACAAGCATAAACAGAAGATTCCAGCCAACAGCAGTAAAATACATATTCTTTCAAGCACACAGGGCACAACCTCTGTGGTATATCATATGATAGGTCACAAAACAAATCTTAGCAACTGTCAGATTGAACTGTCATGCTAAGTAACTTCCAGTCATAATAGTATGACACTAGAAATCAATAACAGGAGGAATACTGAGAAATTTTTAAAATATGTAGATATTAACACAATCTTGAACAAGCACTGAATCAAAGGGGAAATAAAAAAATATTTTGAAACAAACTAAAATGGAAACATTACATACCAAAACCTATGGATTGGTATTTATTGCTGCTAGAGCAATAAACATCTACATTAAGGTAAGAAAAGAAAGATCTCAGATATATGACTTAACTTTGCACCTCAAAACACGAGGAAAAGAACAAACCAAGTCCAAAATTAAGAAGAAGGAAGGAAATAACAAACATCACAACAGAAACAAGTGAAATGAAGACTAGAAAAACAGTAGAAAAGACAAATGTTAAGAGCTATTTTCTTAAAAAGATAAAGTGAAAAACCTTCAGCTACACTTAAAAAAGAAAAAGAGGAATTCTTTCACAGTGCCAAGGTTCTGTGTGTTTGTTTCCATTTTCTTTTTACTCTCATGTTACTGGTTTTCTTTGTTTTACCTGATTCAATTTTTATAGTTTTAGCACACAGAGTACCTCTGTAAGTGAGGCTGTATGTTGATTCTTCATTCAGTTTCTTCTTAAGAAGTTTTTCCTTGATCTCTATTTAACCTGTTGATTTACATAATGTTGATATTTATAGATATGCATATTAAAGGAGACCTTTTTCTTAGTTTCAAGATCCTGTAGTACTTCAAAGTTTTCCTTATATACTGAGATGGTAAGATCCTATTTTAAAATACCATAGAATTCCTTGGCTGAAACCTCTAAAGAGACAAATATCTCAAGATAAACTATTCATATTGGAGTTTATATTGGCACATTTGGATCTTTCATCTCTATCATGTGTCTGATATTTTTCACAGACTCTGGGTTGCTAAGGTGACAAGGGCATTGTTAAAATTCCCCTCCTGTTATGGAAGAAATGTAGTTATTTCACATTTGCTCAAAATGTAGTTCTTTCAGTTGGACTTATGATGTCACTTTCATGACTCCAAAATGATTCTTAGGAGCTCATAAAATTCCCCAAGAAATTGAGAGCCAAATTGAATTGTATTTTTTCTGAATTATGCTTATACCCAAGAAAGACATAATTTTTGAAGACTGAAAAAAAAAGGGGAGGGTAAATGGAAGATGGAAGTAGTTCTACAACCTAAAATATAGGCTTTGTTCTGAACTAACAAATCTGTTGGCATCAATTCTTTCATTAATACATCTGTACAGTATTCATAAGTGCACTGGTCCAATGGAACAAATGTGAGTAGAGTCTATCTCCCAAATTTATGATGAAATCATTAAGAACTATTTTAGCTTTTAAGTCCAATAGAAAACATTTTAAAGTGATAATTTAGTGGGATTTTTGTAATTGTTTTAATAATAGTTGAGGTTTTGTCCTTGAATAAGGAAGAGGATATTGAAATGTTAACTTTTTCCCCATACGGTGATAATATTAAGCAACAAATTACAGTATCTGAACTTTAGTTGTGACCTTGCTACAATCCAGTTAGATATTGTTGAGCAAATTAAACATGCCTTTATATTTCTGAAAATGAAAGTTGAATGAGATTTTTTTTCTTTCTGGCTATATAACACTATAAATCCTAAAATGTCAACAGTGGAAACAAAATTTCTTTTCTAAAATCTTAAAAGACTTTTTATAGATGTGAGGTGTGGAGAGATTAACACAAGAATAGATTGCTGAATAAATTTAATTTATACATATCAAGAAAAGTGCAGCTTCTTGACAAAGTTTGGAAACTTAACAAACACATAGTTTTGAGATCAGGTAGCAACAGTTCTTAGTACAGGGGATCATGTTCTTGCAAATTCCTCTCAGCTGACTGAAAGTTTAGCACAATATATTAACCTTAAAATAAAGAAAACCTTTTAAAAGTGTATTTTGCATAATTCCAGTGTGAGCTCAGGTGGTACTGAGGACAAGGGGCTGTGCAGCGTTAGATGAAGTCTCCCTCTGCTCTTCTAAATTAGGTCAGTTCATTCCTCTTTATCCTGTATCAGATCAACAATAATGGAAATGTTGAGATGAGTCCAGATAAGACCTGCAGGTTCACCTCATTACACTATGCAGCCAGCCCAAAGTGGGTGAGGCTGAGATTGCAGGCCGATACTTTCCCATAGACTCATCATTCCTGTTCCAACGTTGGTTCCTTCCCCAACCACATTCCAAGTCTACAAATTGGTGTGGCTTGCTGTTAGCTCAGCTCTGAGAGTTGATGTAAAAGTAAAAAAGAGTATTTAATTGTAACATTGTTTTCTTAAATTCTAACACAGACTTGACTTTAAATGTCAGTAAGTTTATCCTTCTGATCTGCCTAAATGTTAGTAGGCTAAGGAATTGTTCATATTGCCACATAGTTGATTGAACTGGGACTTTGATTCCTGTAAATAACTAAGTTGCAATTCATTTTACTATTGCAGAGAATTTAATTACTAGGTAGCATCTAATTTAACTTTCAGCAATTAACTAGTGGTTACAATTCAAGATGAAAACGCTTTGTACTTGTACATCATTTAGTTAAATTTGCTAGGAATGTTCACATATGAAAGATTCCTTTTTAAAAATTAATATCACCCACATGAAAATAGAAAATATCCTCAATTTTTAAAAATATTTTAAATAAAAATACTTTTCACTATATTGATATTCAACCAAGTGATCTCAGGACAGTGATCACTAAAGCCCTAGAATGTAGCTACAGAAACTTAGAATGTTCCCTGCAGACTCCATATCTTTCTCTCTATCAGAGAAAGATAAAAACTAGGAAAAAAAGAAAAAAGATGCTCCTTAATTTTATTACCTGATGATGAAAAACATTCATTTTATGGGCAACAGCTTATGCACATAACTACAGGTTGCATCAAAGAAAGTTCTACACACCCAGAAATTAAAGGATTGGTGAACTACAAGTTGTGTGAGGGAGGAGTAGGAGGGGCCACTGGGCCATCCTAGATAATGTTTTGATTCCACCTTGCGTTCTTTCATTCCAATCGACTGAGCTTGTTTAATTTGCTTCAGAATTTGGGGAAGAAATTACAGCTGGAAAATATATGAAAGAACATTTAAACCTACAGATACATCTGACTATAGAATGAGTTACTATATTACCAGGAAAAAATAAATGCAGATGTTGGACCATGTCAAAAATCTTGTCAAGAGAATGGATTGTTTCACACAGAATGGAGATATGGCTTCTGATTCTGGTGGCGTATCTGTTTCAAAGAAACGTGAATTCGGGACGTATGCCGACTAAAGATGTGGACCCAGAAGCATTCATGAATGTTGTAAGTTGGGATTTTCCATAATGTGGGAGAAATGAAGTGCTTTACATGTTGTTTGCATCTCTGTGTTATCTGCAATATGTATTATATTTATAGGTGGAGATTTATAGGTAGAGATTTTTTACAACTGCCAAAGCATAGTAGTAAATTAGCATATTATACTAGAAAGAATACTAAACTGAGTATGAATGGACCTGTATTCTCCTTGAACAAAGTCAGTAAAATTGGGTGACTGACTTAATCCCTTTGAATTTCAACATAATTTAGGTTTTTCTTGAATTCATTTTCATTCTCTGAGCAGAGAAACCATTGCAGTATTTTGGGCTAAGTCCAGATTCTTGATCATTTCTATTTGTGTGCTTTTATTTTTTCTGCTTTTTCCCAGATAGGGAAGTTGTTAATCCTCACTATCAAGGTACTATCTTATGCCATTCTGATTTGTTCTTTGTATCCAATTCTAGACCTGTAACTTTGTTGACTGACAACTATAGGACCCTAATGAATGTTAGAGAAGGTTTTCCATGTGTAAAATGCATGCATGACATGATATCTGTTTATTCCAGGGAATTATTTTTTAGCTTCCTTTCAAATTCATAGTGAGGTTTTAATCATGGCTGCCATAGAAACTCTTATTCCACAGCAGAAATTGTGATGAAAGCCACAAAGATATTAGTTCATTTCCATTGCTCTATACTATAGATATGATCATCCCTAATTTTCAAATCAAGAAACAGATTAAAGAGGTCAAGCAACTTAATTTAGGTCATGTCGGTGGTGGATAGTAGAGCTACAATTTAAATCAATGCTTGCCTCAACACAAAACTTATAATTATAACCATTAAGCAATTGATCCTCCCAGACAAGAAGGAGAGGCTACATCCAGATGAATAAGATGATAGTATGTAATGTTCACATGCCATAAATTTAGGATAAATTTAACTTGCCTTTGTAATATTTAAGACTCTTTTTACAGAAGCCTCCATGAATAAGTTCTAAAACTATGACAAGCAGTACAAGTACTATGAATCTATGATTGTAAATACCAAGTTTCTTTTGACTATCCCAATGATAAATTTTCTTTAGATGTTTTGTCCAGCTAGTGACAACACTGGTGTAGATCCTTAGAAGCCATTCTTCTGGCCATGGGGATGTCCCACATGGATTTCTCTAGGGTTTGAGGTGGAGGAAATCTCTTTAGCTGTAGCAGTGTCAGTCTTCCCGGTCCTCACCAACTATGTGTGCCTAGCACCTACACACTGTTGGTGTTTCAGAAACCCGAAGACTAAAATCCATTGAATTGAACCTGACCATTGAGCAACTATGCATTGGAAAGCAAAATAAAATAGGAAATTGCTGAGGAGTGATTCAGAGTCTGAATTGGTTTGACTCTGTATACTCTCTTACATGGATTATAATCTATGTATATCTTGGTATTCAACTGGTTTCACTTGTTTTTCTAGCAAGTATTAACTGAGCACCTTGTAAATCTCTGATATTTTGTTGTGCACTGAGATTACAGAGAGATGTAAGAATATCAAAGCCCAGATATTATGGAGCTTACAATCTGGCAGGAAAGACAGAGAGTCACTTACTCATCATAAGAACAGTGAGATTAAAAAAAAAGAAAATATAAAATAGAGATGCCTTATCAAAGGAATTTAGGAAGGTTTGTCTAAAGAAAGATGAATAAGAATTATTCAAGTGTGTGAAGCCACCTTGGTAGTATGCACAGAAGAATTAAAAGTTAAATATTAGTAGTTTGAATATATACAGATGATTGATGGATAGATAGATAGATAGATAGATAGAGATATAGAGAGATAGAGAGATAGAAAAACTTCCCTCAAAATGGTTTTACAAATTTATGAGTTCATAAGCAATGCCTATACCCTTCAGAATCTAATTCCTTGGGGCTTACATTTTTATGTTCACAAAGGTATGTCCTATTATAATTTTACATAAATCCTCCCATTGATCATAGTCCACTGATCATCTGTCATCTACAGACAATGCTGACTATGGCTGTAGGTCTCTTTCTTTCAGGATGTCCATGTTCCTGTGCCTAACTTTTTTGCTCTTTTGGGTAACTCCTATTCCACCCTCAAGACCCAATTCAAATTCTCCTTCATGAGCCCTTGCCTGAGTATTCCTGCTCATGGTACTCTTCCAGCTCAGAATTCCTTCACTTTTTCATTTAGTAATATCCTTCCTCCCTTATTTGACATATTATTTACCATATATGTTCATTAAATATTTGAGAGATGTCTCCTATTCTCATACTTTATATATTACCTCTTCAAATCATCTGCAATTTGGTTCTTGAGGATAGTTCCTAGATCAGCAACATCAGTTCTTTGGGTCTCCCCCAGACCAACTGAATCAGATTGTGCACAGTGTGATACAGCAATCTGAATTTTAATAAGTCCTCCAAGTAATTCTTATGTGCATTAAAATTTGAGAACACTGGTCTATAAATTCCTTACAGTTAAGTATGCAATGGTGTCACACACACACACATATACCTACATACCACTTTCCATAAGATCCAGTTATTTTTAAGTATAGGAGTAGCTAATGATCACTGAGTACCTACTATTTGTCAAGCCATCTAATATTAACACATTGTCTTTTTATATTCCTTGCAATAATCCCAGGGAATATGAACCACTGGTATATTGATGAATAAACAGATATAGGAATGGGTCAACTAAATTCCTTAAGACCGCATAGCTAGTTCTAATAGAGTCAATATTAAAACTCAAACAGTAGAAACTCAGGGCCTTTCCCTTAATTACTATGCTATTTTATACCATATATAACATTGGGAATTTCCTCTTTCACTCATTTTAATGTGACATTGATAGAAATAGTTCCTTCTTCTCTGGGTGATAACAGTAAGCAAGAATGGTGAGGATACTTAGGAAACCTCTGAGATTCATATATTATAAAGAATTGCTACACATAATGGTATAAAATAGGGGTCCTTAAACCAGAGGTCCATATTTTGACAATAAGGTATGTGAATGCTCTAAAATTGAATGCAAAAATGTGTATGCCTCAATGTGTATATTCATTTTTATATTTCTCATATTCACCAAAGGGTCCTTCACCTACAAATGTTAAAAACTACTGCTCTTGAGTTTGTGGTTTTAGAGAAGGAAAAACCTTAGGGAATGTATAACTTAGTGGTTCTTCTGAGCCATCCTAGAAGTACCTCATTGACTGCATTAGAATTTCTTGATCCCTAATGTAAAGTGAGCTCAGGAATCTGTACATTTAAATATTCCAGGTGATTCTGATACAGCCAAGTTTTAGAGTCTGTCTGGTCCAGTGAATCTCAAACATTAGCTTGTATCAGAATCCCTAAAAAGTCTATTAAAACACAAATTGCTGGTCTACCTCCTGAGTTCTGAACTCAGTGGGTTTTGGTAGAAACTGATACTCTGTGCTGTTAGAAAGTGCCCACAATGCTGATACTTTTGGTTGAGGACCCACACTTTAAGAATCACTATTCTAGTCCAGTCTCTACATTAAACCTAAAAAAAAAATGAGGACTACAGAGAGTTGACTGATTTCTAAGATAACATGATAGACTAGGGGAAAGTAAAGGATTTCTTGTCTGTGTCTTTTAGTATCAAGAAATCTATTATTTACTTTTGGATTATTGGGAATACAGCCATACAGAACTGAACACAATAGAAACTGTGTTTTTTCCACAGAGTGAAATCATTCAGCATAAAGGCTACCCCTGTGAAGAGTATGAAGTTACAACAGAAGATGACTATATCCTTTCTATTAACAGAATTCCTCAAGGCCTAGTGCAACCTAAGAAGACAGGTAGGGCTCATTCTATGTCATCCCAACATAGCAAACTTACTTAAAGTGATGACTTTCTGTGATTTGAGTGTGTCGAAGGAGTCAGGTGTCTAGGTACAGCCTGGAGCCCACTGTTTGTGCCACAAGATGGCTTCTGTTTCCCCCATCGTCCATTCCACTATCATCTCATCCCCAATTAGCTCAAATAAACATACAGTGTTTGCTTTAAAAAAAAAAGGAAATCTTAAAGAAAACTCCATTTCTTGAACCTTTCTAGCATTTTTTCTAGGCGCCTCCTATATATATATATTCTACAATGTCCACTGGTGAGCCCTTGAGTAGACCACACCAACTCCTGCCCATGAAGAAAGAATGTGAGTTCCAGGATGGCTTTGTGTGTCCACCACCTGCCTACTCTATATTTTTCATCCAAACAGCACATTAAATACTTAAGATGTTACCCAGATTTCCACTAAGTTTTTTTTAAAGAATCAGGCACTGAATGTACATTTTAAATTTGGGGGTATATATTTCCATAGTTTGTATAATCCCATTTTTCATACATGCGATTTTTAGCCATTGTTGACTTTTTAAAAAATGTACCTTCGTCACTAATTAAGTGTGCCTCGCCTCCACCAGAGCCTAGGTTCTGTTCCTTTTGCTACTCTAGCTTTATGTTTATAGTAGCAACTACATTATCTGTCATGAGGACAGAGAATAATTTCTTATTGTGTTCTCTCTAAATGCCAGGTACAAGTCTAAGTGCTTTAATTGCTTTAGTTTCATTTAACTTTCACAATCATCTTAAGAAACTCCGAGTACAGAGAGTAACTTGCCCAGAAATCTGTGCTAGTACTTGTTAGCATGTTGCGAAACCTGCATTCAAATCGAGATCTGCCTGCCACTATTGTCCATGTTCTTTTTTTTTTTTAAAGATTTCTTTATTTATGCATACCAGAACTGGGATGTAGGCCAGAGGTGCTGGGGGTGAGAAGATTTACCAGAGATAGAGTGGGGAGCAGAACAGTTGGATCCACTGAAATACACTGCTGAGGGGAGCAGTGGGCCAGGCAGGAGAGGTCTGCTGTGCCATGTAGGAAGCTCCCTGGCTGGGGATCGAACTTATGCTGCAATGGCTGCAGACAGCTTCATAGTGCTGAGACTTAACCCATTTCACCACCAGGGAGGCCCAATTGCCCATGTTCCTAACTGGAACCAGCAAGTGTTGAACAATTGTTATTGGATCTTGTATAAAAAAGCTTCAGGGTTCATTTTATTCCAATTTGCTGTTGTGGAGCTTTTTGAAAATCAGCTCTTTTGTTTTTTCATGCCAGTTACATAGCTATGTCTTATATGTATCCAGCACACTCCCACGTCAGGGCCTTTGAACTTACAGCTCTACCTCTGGACCATGGATCCATCAGACATGTACATAGTTTGTTTGCCCCAATTCTTCTTTCAAGCCTCCACTGTCTTCCTTTCCCTACTCTATCTTACTCTTTCCCTAATCACCCTATTCATGTAAATAGCCCTTTTCTCCTATTGAGATCTAGCCCCTTATTCTTGCCCCTTTTCCTTAAAGTATTTAATACCACCTGGTATTGATATAGTACTTGAAGTTTCCCAGGGCAAATAAATATTTGGTTGTTTGTTTTTGTTCTCCTTTCAACCAAAATATAAACCTAGTGGGAGTTCAAGTCTATAGCCAATACGTATTAGAGTGTCAAGCACATTGTAGGTGCTAATAAATAAATGTTGAATGAATTGAATGAATTTTATGTAAATAAATGAAAAGTAACTTAGGGGTCCTGCAGCCCCTTTTCATGGATGGACTTTGTGTTTTCTTAGACTGTTGTACACTGATCATTGTAAAGGAGTTAGGGTTTCGAGGTATCATTAGCCTTTCCCCAGCCAGCCTGTGCAGAATACTCCCCTCTAGTGACCGATGTTCTTACAATTCCCATTTAGTCTCTTCAAGAAGGAAATCTCCCAGCACTGGAAGAAAAAGATTTCTCACCATCTCAAAAGAGGGTCAATGAAATTCATACCAAACACAGCTAGAAAATGTTTATAAGCTTTAATAAAATCCCTTTTTTATCCTCCTTCGTCACATAATTATTGCTAGTTTCAAATATTTACATCAAGGGAAAAAACAAGCTGGTCTAGCCTCAGAAATGATGGTATTTGTAAGCGTAACTGACCCACTGTGCATAACTTAAATGAATGGCCATGATTCTAGGGGCATATTTGAAATGAAAGAAATCACTTACAAGCCAGTTCTACCACCAGGTGCACCACAAGTACAACACTTTGTGTCCAGCATGCCCTGGCCTTGGGAAATGGCTAGGGACTGTGAGCATTGATCTACCTTGGTTTGCTACCCCCATGACACAATTCAAGTCACCTCCTTGAGGGTCAGTAGGATGAATTCAATAACCAGACATAAAGGAAAACCTAAAATACCTCTGAGTTCCTTTCCCTGGTACTGCACAACAGCTTTTCTCTGTTACCAGAGGGATACAATAAGGCAAATGGAATTCATGAAGACTGCCCAGAGGCTGGAAGGGTTTGTTGTATAAAGGCTTTTGCCCTGTAGTGAGGCTGCTTATGGACTCAATTCCCAAAGCAATGGGAGCTACTATTTAATAAAAGGTCCCTCAAAACCTGGTGAGGTTTGTGACTACATTCTTTGTATTGCTAATGAGATACTGAAACTCGGAGAGAATCGCCTGTCTTAGAAAGTTATAGCAATAACAACAGCAACAGTAAAACTGCTCTTAAGACGAACTGTGGTATGAACCTTACATTCATGATCTATCTCTAATTTTCATAATCCTATCAAGAGCATGATATTTTTTTCCTTCTAAAGATGCAGCATTTCCTCACTCCTTCAGTAAGTTAAAAAAAAAAATTCAACTGAATAAGTTTTAAGCATTGTTTTTAGATTTATCGAGTGATTCACCCAGGAGGCAGCATCCAGTTTAACAGAGAGAAAGGCGCTCCAGGCAAAATGGAAGAAGTAGAAGCGAAGGGACTGGAACCAGGAAGTTATGCTAAGCAAAAAAAGGAGATTGGTTAGACAAGCTCACTCTCCCTCAGGGGACAGCAAGGGTCACTCAGGCAGAGGAAGATGAATGTCGATGAGGTGATTACCTGATTGCTGGTTTTAAATTCTGTTTCTGGAAGAGCTAAAACTACAATTCAGCTAATTCTTGGTTGGAGGATACAGAACTTAGTCTAAGCAACTCTTTGGGGCCTGTTGTATTGTTTTTAACAAATATTAATTGCTAATATAAAAAAAGTATTTACACTGTTCACTAACTTGTTAAAATTTCTAAAGCCCTAATCCTCCTTTATCCCTTACTGATATTTTTATTTTGATGTAATTTCAGATTTACAGAAATGTTCTGAGAATAGTATAGGGACAATCCTTACTCTTTACTCCCATTTACCTGTGAAAATTACATTTGTCTCCATTTGTTTTATTATTCTCTTTCTCCCCCATATTATTTTTGCAAAAACTTTTGATGTAAATTTGAGATATTGTGTCTTTTCAACCTTTATTATTTCAAGATGTATGTCTTAATGTTGGGCAGAAAAATCTCTTTTCCCTAGTCATTTTAGGTTTTCTCTGGAGCCCTGAAAAGTAGATTAACAAGAGACAGATTAACAAGAGAAAAGCAGATTTACTAGCATGGCCACTGCATACAGACATGGGAGCACTTAGAGATGAGTAACTCAAAAGGCAGAATCCAGGGCTGTGAACCTAACTTAGTAGGGGAAAGAAGGAGGAAAAATCACATTTATGGAAAACCAGCTGACTTTTTGGAAAAATAAATGGGCCTTTAGGAGAACAGATGAGATATACCTTCAGCTGGGATAATGTCTGTCTGGTTATGGCGCCACCTTCTGTGAAGATTAAAATTGCAGCCAGGGAGGGGCTTTTTGACAACTGAGTTCTTTCTGAAGGCTCTACTTTTAGGCAGATAAGGGATTTCAGAAACAATTCTTATACTAACGTGGCATATTTGAGGATGGCACAGCTTGATCCCCTCACGATGAAGGATGACATCTTCAGTAATCACTATTTATTTAAAAACAAGAAATACTGATTGATGTAAGTATCTAATGCACAGTTCATGTTCAAATTTTCTCAATTGTGCCAAAGTCCTTTAATAGTCTTTTTTTCTTGCCTGGTCAGTAATTTTACTCAGGCTCATACACCACATTTGGTTGTCATGTGTGATTTCATTTCCTTTGGAATCCCAGAAGTGGGATTGCCAGATTATTTGCTAGTGCTATTTTTAATTTTTAATGAGCCTCTATAATGTTTTCCACAATGACTGTATCAATTTATAAACTGGAAACATTCCTCAGGTTTGGTTTTTGTTTTTTTGTATTTTTCTCTTTTTTGACCTTGGTGTCTTCTGGACAGTCATTTTAGAGAGAACTCTTCAATTTGATTTATCTGAGTTTCTTCATGATTGCTTCTGGCTATACCTTTTGGCAGGAATACCACAGAATTGAATCTGTGTCTTTCTTGGCATCATATTATGAACTACATGATGATGATGTAGTCCCTACTGGTGATGCTAGCTTTAAAATGATGTTTTCCTTTTTTCCTCAGCTTCATTAATGTATAATTGACTAAAAGGTTGTTTATACTTTAAGTGTACAATGTGATAGTTTGATGTATGTGACCCGTCCAGCAGGTCAGGTAATTTAGTGGGACTCGAGGGGGCACCTCCTGATAGAACCAAGGGGGAAAAAGGGGCAGGAGACCAAGCGCGCAAAGAAAGACAGAGTCAGTCTGAGATGCGTCAAGGTCTTGTTTATTAACAAAGGAGCTCAAGCTTATATAGGGGTCTTGGGGAGGGGGGAGGTAAAGGAGAGTTCTTAGAACAAAGTAACTAAGATTCAAGGCTGGTCAGGCAGTAGGCGTGTCAACATTCCATAAAAATGATCTAAAGCGCAGGCCATGACGACCTTGCATACCAATACCTATCTGGCGTCAGGAATAGCATGCTCTTATCTTGTGTGCAGAGACCAAGACGTTCCAGCCCAGCCTCAGGCCTCCAACATGTATGTATACATTGTGCAATAATTACCACAATCAGGTTAGTCAACATATCAATTACCTCACATAGTTATCATTTTATTTGTATATTTTGGGCTGTGTCATGAGACTGCTTAAGACCTACTCTCACCAAATTTCAAATACACAACACAATATAATTAACTATAGTCATTATGATGTATACCAGAACCCCAGAAACTATTCACCTTAAAGCTGAGGACCTGTGCACTTTGACAGCATCACCCCCCTTCCTTTACCCCCAACCCCCCATCATTCTACTCTCTGTCTCTATGAGTTCAACTTCTTTTTTTTTTTAGATTTCACATATAAGTAAAATTATAAGGTGTATGTCTCCCTGTCTGGCTTATTCACTTAGCATAATGTCCTCCAGTTTCATTCATGGTGTCATAATGGCAAGATTTTCTTTCTTCTTGTGACTTAATACATATGGACATCTATAGTACACATATGTACATACACATATATGTATATCCACATACACATATCACATTTCCTTTAGCCACTACTAGTCAATGGGTACTGAGGTTGTTTGCATATCTTTCAATACTGCAATGAATATGGAGGTGCAGCTATTCCCTTAAGATACTGGTTTCATTTCCTTTGGAATCCCAAAGGTAGAATTGCTAGATTATATGGTAGTTCTAGGTTTAAATTTTAAGGAACCTCTGCACTGTCTTGCACAATGACTGTATCAATTTACATTCTGACTCATAATGTTCAAAGGTTCCCTGTTCTCCACACATCTTTACCAATAGTTGTTATCTATTCTTTTTG
This sequence comes from Scalopus aquaticus, assembly GCA_004024925.1. NCBI lineage: Eukaryota > Metazoa > Chordata > Mammalia > Eulipotyphla > Talpidae > Scalopus > Scalopus aquaticus. The sequence goes on from PVIJ01002122.1 coordinate 67,264, forward strand.
ATAAAAGCCATTCTAATAAATGTGAGGTTATCTCTACTAGAGTGTGGTTTTGATTTGCCTTTCCCTGGTGTTAGTGATGTTGAGCAGCTTTTCATAAATTTTCTGGCCATTTGTATATTTTCTTTGGCAAAATGTCCTTTCAGATCCTTTGTCCATTTTTTAATTAGATTGGGTTTTTTGTTTGTTTGTTTGCTTGTTTGTTTTTGCTAACAAGCTGTACAAGTTCCTTATTTTTTTAAAAGATTTATTTTTATTTATTAATGCATACAAGAGCTGGGGTGTAAGCCAGAGGTGAAGAGTGGGACCGGGGGTGAGAGGATTCACCAGAGACAAAGTAGGGAGCAGCAGGACAGGCAGATCTACTGAAATACACTGCTGAGGGGAGCAGCAGGTGAGACAGGAGAGTTCTGATGCACCATGTAGGAAGCTCCCTGAATGGGGATCAAACTTGTGCTAAAGTGGCTGCCGTTAGCTTCACAGAGCTGAGACTTAACCCCTTGCACCACCAGGGAGGCCCTTGTACAAGTTCCTCATATGTTTTGAGTATGAACTTATTATCAGATACATGATTTGAATATATTCCCTCTCATTCTGTAAATTGCCTCTTCATTTTGTTGATGTTTTCATTTGCACCCCAGAAACTTCTTAGTTTAATGTAGTCCAATTGTTTATTTTTGCTTTTGTTGCATTTGCTTTTGGTATCTTATCCAAGCAAATCATTGCCAATATCTGTCTTTTCTGTTTCTTTAAAGGAATTTTACAACTTTAGGTCTGATATTTAAGTCTTTAATCCATAGCAAGTTAATTTTTATGAATGGTGTTCTGTTAGGGGTTCAGTTCCATTCAATAATATTGATTTTAATCACTTGTTAAAGTGTTATCTGTCAAGTTGTTTTACTGTAAAGTTAGTATTTTTCTTTTTGTGATTAATAAGTAACTCATGAGGAGATACTTTTAAGATATGTAAGTAGCCTATATCTCTTCACACTTTCACCCAATATTTGTAGCATTCATTAATGATTTTATGTCATTGATATTTCCATATTTGGTAATTGGCATTGTACTTTTCCTTCTCCCTAATTATTTGTTTATTCATGAATGTATTGCTGAGTGGCACCCTGGGACCCCAAATTTTGCTCACTCTAAAAGGGTTCTGCCATCTGCCACAGAACAACAAACATACTCTTAGTAGCACAAGAACTTCAATAGAAAAGAACTTTAATAAAATTACTGTACACTAGAAAAAAGGAAGAAAAGATAATCATTTCCAATTAAATACCAAAATTAACATCCCCTGTGGATAAATGCCCAGCCAACACGGTTGCTCAAAGCAGCCTCACTGAGGCCCAAAAACTTGCTACAAGTCTAAGGCATCTTCTGGCTGGGAACCATAGGAAAGGGGCAATGGGGCAAGCCAAGTCTGGAAGGAAAAGAGCAATATCAAATACAAGGCAAGCTAAAGGCTGCAATTGTCAGTCTCCCCATGGTCTCTCACCCACGTCACTTTCAAGTGTCTCCTTCCAGCCCCTCAAGTCCCTGGTGCAAGTCCAAGGCCAAGAACGGCTGCTTCTTTACATATCTCTGGGTCCATGTGCATCCTGGAGTCTTCTCGTCCTCCAAGTCTTCTCTCCCAAGTCCTATTTAGTTTCTTCTTGCTGCTCAGCTCCATTTTTCCATTGGTGGGGCAAGGAACCTGGAACCTCCCCTTTCTACAGGGATTATACTGTTACAATATGGGCTCATGCATGCTTAATATATTCAGTGGTATATATAATTTTTACAATATTGGATTTTTTTTGATGCTCAAATTTTCTCATACTTAAGCAGTAGAATCTCTTACAGACTGACTTTTAACTTGAAGGGTCCATAGTCATTAAACCATTACATATATACACACACACGTATTATACACACATTATATAAACACACACATATGTACATATATGCATACACATGCATTTATATTAATGTAATATATTAGTAATTAGATATATTACAATATGTTATATATTGCATTATTACATAGTTTTATGGGTTATATTACACCTAATTATATTTTAATGTTATATATGATATATAGTATCTAGTAATTCAATATAATTATTATATTACTATACCAGCACATATATTAATTACATAAGTATAATTACATGTTTTTAAAAAATATATCTGTAATATACTATAGATCAATGTATAATAGCATATCACTTTATTCTTATTAATAAATAATAATCATATCTATTATACAAAATCCTGTTAGTCATTATATATAACCTCTTGGGGGCACTTCTAATATCCTCAGACAAGCATAGTAATAATAATAATTACACAAAAACAGCGATGGAAGATGATTATTTCTCTACGTTAGACATTGTACCATCTGCTCACAGATTTATTAAATTATAACAGAAATTCTACTTTTATTATCACCAGATATTTTCACTCATATGTGGAATATAAAGAAATAAAGCAAGCTAACAAAAATCAACAAAAACAACTCTTAGACTGACAACAAAGTGGCGGAGAAGGATCCTTGGGCAAGTGGAGGAACGAGAGAAGGGGCTCATTTGGTGAATGCTACTAGACCTTTGGTAGTGTGTGTGGCGTATAGTTTTATCAAGATGTGATGTCATACTGTTGAATCTTATATAATTATGTGAACCAATGGAAAGTCAATTTTAAAGAGTTCTACTTTTCTGACAAGGAAATCAACACACAGAGAGTTTAAGTTACCGGCCAGATAAATCAGGCTAGCAAAGCGCTGAGTCAAGACTGGAACACAGGTGACCATTTTATACAGTTAAATTCTCTTTTCTTAGGTTCCAAGCCTGTGGTCTTACTGCAGCATGGCCTTCTTGGCGACGCCAGCAACTGGATCTCCAACCTGCCCAACAACAGCCTGGGCTTTATCTTGGCAGATGCTGGCTTTGACGTGTGGATGGGGAACAGCAGGGGAAATACCTGGTCTCGGAAACATAAGAGGCTTTCCATCGATCAAGATGAGTTCTGGGCTTTCAGGTACATGAAAATCTTGAGAGTGAAGATGAACATAGATGTCTTTGGGAGAACTGGCTCAAGAATGATGGCTTCTACTATTCAGTCAGTTTTCTTTGCTCGAGTTATTAATATCTTACATGATATCCCCCAATTATTTTAATTAATTAGTGATTTGGGAGGGAAGTAGTCGGAAGGATTGGGTTCCCTATGTAGAAAGTTTGGGTCTGGCTAATAAGAATGGGGCTTGAAGTCTAGTGATTGAGACGGGAATGAGGAAGTACAGGTCCATTGCCTTGTCGATGGGTACCCAGGAACTAACTCTTCATGAGTGATGACAGGACCAGTATCCCTAGGAGGGGATAGACCCATACATATTACAGACATAATAAAGTCCATGAATTTCACTAATACACCTATCATACTCTTGCAAAAGTCTTTTAATATTTTTATTTAATTTACCTGATGACATTTAATTTGATCTTTACACATTTCATCAGAGAAGGGTCTTAGCAACAGCTCTAATACTTTCAAATAAAACAGTCTCCGCCGCCCTGTGCTGTTCTGCTAACAGGATACTTCCACTACAAGATGGATATGCTCAGTAAATATTCATTGAAGATGGTAATCGCTCTATGATAACATCTGGAGGAAAACAGCAATTTGCTAACAGCCTCTGACCCGAAGAGGCACCCGTCCATCATAGGCTAAAACCAGTCCGTGTGAGAGGGGTGAGGGGCAGCTAACAAGCTGTTGGAGCTGATGACTCAGGGCTTGTTTGTAAAGCCTGGGGGTGACTTTGTTTGCTTCTGATTGTAATTTTTCTTATGACTTTGTCTTTTCCCCTTGTAGTTATGATGAGATGGCTAGGTTTGACCTTCCTGCAGTCATAAACTTTATTTTGCAGAAAACGGGCCAGGAAAAAATCTATTATGTCGGCTATTCACAGGGCACCACCATGGGTAGGTTCAAAGGAAAGCAGGTTTGTATGCTATAACAAAATGTGCCTGGAGCAGTCATCTTGTGTTCCTCTCAGATCTGAGCGGTGACTCTGAGGGATTTGGGAAATGGGGATGAAATTGAGGGAGACCTGTTGGATGGTAGAATGAGCAAGGGCTTTAGAATCACATAGATGTGGATAAAAATACTGGCTCCACCACTTCTTAGGTGTAAATTATTTAACCTCCCTGGGCTCAGTTTCCTTATCTATGAAATGGAGATAAGTAACTCCCTCCTTGGGGTGTTAGAGGCATGTGGACTATTCACTATGGTAATGTATAGAAACTCCATGAAGGCAGAGATTTTGTCTAAAATGCAACTAACTGTAAGAACAGGCCCTGAGAAATGATGCTCCCAATCCGTGCCCTGAGCACATGAAGCCCTGAGTTCAGTGTTTGGCACATAATCAAGTCAGCATTGTCATCCTATTAAGAACGAAGTGACAAGGGGTTTATTCTAGTCTTTTTATTCTAATGCCAATGTCTGGAATTATGTGTTGGTTTCCTTTGGCTTTTGACGAATTTGTGAAAACTTTAACTCAGAACCCCTGTACGGTACAGGTCACTGACTTGGGGACATGAGAGGGAGACTGTGGCTACACTGGCCCTGTATCTGCCCAAAGCGAGTAAGAAAAGTGTGCTTGGCTAAGTTAGAATGAAGGAAGATCAGGGAAGAGACAGCATGTTCCATGAGAAGGCTCTCAAGAGAGGACTTTGCTTTCAACCTGACCCAACCTCAAAGTTAAAGCCCAGGGTAAGGGGTGTTAAGGAGACACATGAGTACACATTTACTAGCAGTAAAATTTACTCTCAAACCAGGCCAGGATTTATACTTGCTATTATGGAAATTTGGAATTTTGTGAACAATTTAACTTATTGCCCTCTCTTTTGTCTGTGGTTTAATATCGTCTTTAAATCATCACATTGTCATAATAGTAACAATTGTCTTTTATGAGCAGCTGCTTATTATCAGTCACTATAAGGGCATCATCATCTTCAGTCCTGCACAGTGTGTAGTGAAGATGTGTGTCTCTACTTCACAGATAAATTGTAGGTCAGTGAAGGAATCTGATGACAGCTATTCACACAGTGAGTAGATCACAAAGCCAGAAAGTATAACATCTATCCCCAAAAGTTTTCATAAACTGTATGATGTGGTCTATAAGTTCCAAGAAAAATTAAAGCTCACACATTCTTCTATTGAACACTTCTAAAAGAACTTTATCTCTGTAGTTGTTAGATTCTTGTCATTCCTTTCAAAAAAAAAAAAAAGAAAGAAAGAAAGAAAAGACCTACAAAACCCACTGCATAATTAAGGTCAATCGTGGAAAAAAATCTCAACTATCTGTTAGTTAACTTATGTTTTTTGTTCCCTTACTTTAGCAACATACCACAGCATCTTAAATCCTTTGGTTTCTGAGACCCCAGCAGACCATACAGTCACTTGGGCTACTGATTATGATTTTCCAGGCATTTGATTCTGCAAAAGTCACAGTGATCATCACATATTATACGCAAGTCATGAGTTCACTGTGCTCACTGTGTATCTCCTGGAATGGAGAGGCATTTACATAACTCCCTGAAATTTCTTAGCTGTACAGTTGATCTTCAAACAAATAGAGGATTTAAGTACTTGCACTGAGAAATTTATCTTTATTTATGCATACAAGCTGGCGTGTAGGCCAGAGGTGTGGGTGGGGGGTGGTGGTGGAGAGGATTCACCAGAGACAGAGTGGGGAGCAGAACAGGCAGATCTACTGAAATACACTGCTGAGGGGAGCAGTGGGCCAGATAGGAGAGGTCTGCTGCACCATGTGGGAAGCTCCCTGGCTGAGGATGGAACTCATGCTGCAGTGGTTCTGGATAGCTTCATACTGCTGAGAATGAACCCCTTGTGACCCCAGGGAGGCCCCTTGAGAAATTTCAAGGGAGAAAGAAGTCACCCCTGGAAGGTGATGTCAATGTTTGTGAAAGCCTAGTGTGTGTAGGGACTTCTCCCATGTATCACATTGCTGAAGCCTCTCTACCAATCTCACCAAGACTCGTGGCAAACTGGCTGCAAAGATTAAACTAGTAGGCCTGCAGTCCTGACCACTTTTATTTAGAAGCTAGTACAGGTGGTTGACCACATAGGATTAACCCGACTCCTACGTAGGTTAAGCACAGCACAATAATGGGCTATTTTTAATTAAATCTCCTCCTTCTCTCTTACTTGTATAAACATGTTACTGTCTGTATCCGCTGGGTAAACTGATTCATTACTGCTTCTTAGCTACCACCACGCTATATCGGCTTTTTTCCTATAGAACTTTTCCGGAAAAATGTTTGTGGTATCTACTCACTATGACATATGGAAAAAAAATTGAATTGTGAATCTTGAAGACTGTTGTAACTAAGAGCATAAGTTCATTTGGTTCATTTTAATTAATGCAGGAAATGAAAAGAGTCTGACTGTCACAGTTTCCTTTTGGATGTTTTCAAAAATATTAAAGTGATTAAGTTATCTTAGTTATCACCATATACTTCATAGAAAGAAAATGAAAATGTTATATCTGCTCCTACTCTAATATCCAGAGGCCTTTAAACATTTTTTATCTTGACACTCAAATTGTTCAACTTGACATAAAGACAAAGATACTAATGATGAAGCTAAGTGCTATTTAGAAAGAAAGGAGGAGACAGAAAAATATAGGCTTCTTCTAGTACTATGCCATGGAGCTGCCAATACGGAGAACTTGAACTTGATCGGCATCAGGGAAGGTTTTGCCCAGAGAAATTATCTAGAGTTTTAGATCTTAATATTTGAGGGGAGTTCCAATATGATCAGAATTAAGCAGGGAAATAGTTTAATGTTTTTTAATGTATTTTCACCCCGTTCTACCTATGGTACAGCCAGATAAGCAAGAGCTAATGATGGCACATCATTCTTGGGTTCCATGTAGATTAAAATGGCACATTTAATCAGATGGGGGGAAAACAGGAAAGTAATCATTTTTCTTAATACTCACTTTCTGGGAACCAGTCAAAAGTCACTTGGTTATAGTTTTTCTCTGTCCATCGTCCCTCTCCAGTAACTTGCAAATACCAACCTAGTCACAGAATACTTGGGCCTTTTTGAAATAGGCACAGAGTGTTTCAAATGTAATGACCCTTCTCTGGTTTTATATGATAGCCTTTTCTCCCAAAGATTACATGTAGATTATCCCCATGGTAAATTAGGGATTTGTTTCTATTTTATAGATTAAAAGAACTGAGTCACAAACTGATTTAACCATGGTCCCATTCTTATTCTTTAACAACTAAGAGTTGGATCCAGTTAATTAAACAACTTGTTTGTGACATTGTTGCAACTGATCCCCAGAAAAATTAGAGATCAAGGAAAACCAGAAAAAATTTTTTTAATTAATTTATTTTTTTGCATAGAAGAACTGGGGTGTAAGCCAAGGCGGGAGATAAGAGATTCACCAGAGACAGAGTTAGGAGCGGAACAGGTGGATTCACTGAGCAGTGGAGGAGACAGGAGAGGTCTGCTGTACCATATGTGTGTTTGCTCCCTGGCCAGGGATGGAACTCAGGCTTTAGAGGTAATAGTGCTGAGTGTTAACCCCTAGGCCACCAAGGAGGCCCCAAAACATTTTTTTAATATATTGAATTCAGTGAACTTTAAAATTTAAAAAAATATGTTTCTTTTTAATAGTGATATTTCTATTTCTCTGTATCTTTCACTGTAGAAATATCTCACAGAAGTCTGAAAATTAAATGGGGTAAGACCCATGAAAGTCCCCATCAATGTGTCTAGCAATCGATGGATATATACACACACACACACACACACACACACGTGATCCGTATCGCGTGTGTGTGTGCGTATTTCTCAAAGTCCGTGTTATGAGACTCAATAATTTAATTCAATAATTCAATTAGAAACTACTACTAGAAAGTTAGGTGTTTTAGGGAATACAGAGGAGATTTTACTACTGGTATTTTCTTTCTCAAATAGTTTATAATTTCATACAAGAGTTAAGACATAATGACACACAATTACTGAAAGATAGATTAAGTAGATTAAGCATTTTATGAGTTTAAGGAGATTCAATATCCATGCTGACATATTTCTTCTCTTGTAGGCTTTATTGCATTCTCCACCATGCCAGAACTGGCTCAGAAAATCAAAATTAATTTTGCTTTAGCACCCATAGCCACTGTTAAACATTCAAAAAGCCCTGGAACCAAATTTCTGTTGCTGCCAGACATGATGATCAAGGTATATCTCTTCACATTATTCCTCCCAGCCCAATTTTCTAAGAAATACTTTTAAAATAGAGCCACTTCTTGAGACTATAATATAATGACTATTATTCCACTTCATATTTTTACAGGGATTGTTTGGCAAAAAAGAATTTCTGTACCAAACCAGATTTCTCAGACAGTTTGTTATTTACCTGTGTGGCCAAGTGATTATTGATCAGATTTGTAGCAACATCATGTTACTGCTGGGAGGATTCAATGCAAACAACATGAACATGGTGAGCAGGAACTTCATAAATTCTCAATTTCCCAAACCAAGTTAGGAGTTACTCTTTGAGGGCAAGCTAATCCTATTGAAGATTTAGAGAAATATAATCCTAGTGATTCAGTTTTCTCTGAATCATAATAATATGTAGGAAATGCTTCAATATGGACTGAGGCACTCTTAACTTAAGGGCATTGTTAGAGATGGTCTTCACAGACTAGAGATGGAAAAGATCTGGAGGCACCTTTACTGCAGAGATTATACATGGAAGAGGTCTGAAAGCAACTTTAAAAATAACAGATTAAAATCAGTGATTAGAACCTAGTGGTCAAAGGAGTGAAGTGCCGTATATCAACCTTCTCTTCTCTCTAGAGCTTGGGTTCTCTGTAGTTTAAGTCAGTTAGTAGGATGTCTGGGGCTTTCCATTTGGCATAGGCATAGTTAACAGATAGTGGATGTCTCAATGTTGGTTCCCCAGGAAGCACAATCTGACCTGGAGTTGTATCTGTACAATAGTTGGGCGTTATGCCTTTGGGATAACAACTGGAGAAGGGAAGGAAAGAGCAACCTCGAAAAAGTGAAGCTGTGAGGGCGTCTCAAGTAGATTCTCAGATTAATGGAGGTGAAATGACCCAAGTTAGGACTGGCCTTTGTACTCCACACCACCCCAGTCATTTTATGCTGACTACTACAGTAATGGAGGAGGCACTGGACAAGGCAGTGCTCTGCACCCCAACAATCTTGAAAGGAGGCCCAACAGTGGAGGTGACCCAGCAGCACTTCCAGCACCTGCAGGGAGTCTTTAATTCCTGGAGACTTTATTATTCTTTTTTATTAGAATATATTTACTAGTTACCACTTGGTAAGCATTTATGTGTCAGGCAATGATATTCCCCAAAACAATCTTATGAGACAGATATCAATATTCCTTCTTCACACATTAGTATCATGAGATTTTGTGAATTAAATTACACCCAAATTCCCCTAAAAATTAAACAACAGATCTAGGATTTGACTACAGGCCCGATTTTAGAGGCTTCATCATTAATTACTCTAGTAAAGTTGTTTGGTTGTTTTGTTTTGTTTTAAAGAGGTCAGATCTCTAAAAGAAGCTCTGCTCAGATGAAAAATACAGGTGACCAGAAATATATTTTGTGGCATTTTTTATTTGTGCATGTGTACGTTACTGTTTCATGGGTAGCTGCTAATTATTTAATGATGTTCCCATTTCTTAGTCTAATGCCCAGGTGCCCATCTTATGAGTTTTCCCATGTCCTACAAACCACTCATGCTTTGTTACAGAGCCGAGCCAATGTATACGTCGCTCATACTCCTGCAGGAACTTCTGTGCAAAATATCCTACACTGGAGCCAGGTAGGAATGTAGAATTTGTGGTCTTTACTAACTGCCTTTGTCCATTGTATCTGAAATAGTCAAAGGATGCCTTTTTGACAGGCCAGAGGATATTTCACATTTATTCTAAGATGAAATGTAATCCTGTCAATGTTATTTCAATTATGAATTTGATGTAGAGCAATGGAACCTGCAGGAGATGGAAGGAAAGGATTGACCCAAGAACATGTTTAGTGCATCTTAAAAGTGTGAATTCAGATGGTGCAAGTGAGGCCTTTCTGTCTCCAGTCACCTCAAAGTTGAGGCTGGAGAAGATCTTGTTACCCAAGAGAAGGGAACCTATTTACCCAAGAGATCTACAGAGGGATAATTAGTGCTATAGATTTCACTGCAATCCCAGGAGAGAAAGTCCTAATTATCAGGCATTGAACTGTCTGTAGGCCACATGTAATGGACCTGAAGCACAACATTCAGAACTGATTCAAGGGCAATGTGAATGTCAGTGATTCTTTCACATATGAAGGAACACAAATCTAATACTACTGATTATAGACGGTCCTATAGTGTACCTGATTGACTGTAGAAATAAAGATAGATATTAGAACCAAAAACTAAAGTCAATTTTTTCTTCTAAGGTCACTGTTATATTTTATCTGTGGTTGTATGTGTGTGCTCATATTATGTGTGAGAGGAAAAGATTGATTTCATAATCAAAACCAAAGAATAATTCTGAATTGGAGTAAATTTTGCTCAGTCTCTCCCAGAATCGCCACATTACACAACTCCAAGGGGCGCTTTCCCACTGTAGCCAAGAGAGTGGTTCAGTATTCCCATCTATGTAGTCTACGTGGAGATGCTCTTCCTAGAGTTGTATAGTGAGGGGGTCAAGTATTTCTTTAGTAAATTTCTCTGCATGAAATGGCTTTATTCTTGCCTTTATACTTTCTGGAAAATCATCCTAACGCTGAAGAGGGGCCTCAGCCTTTGCTCTCTGAGCATTTCCACCCCTTCCCCCACCTTTACCCAGACATGGAAATTTTCGTGTTATTTTAGGCAGTGAATTCTGGAGAACTTCGGGCATTTGACTGGGGAAGCGAGATCAAAAATCTGGAGAAAGGCAATCAGGTAGGAAAATCAAATACCATCTGCTGAAATATATATCTTTTTTAAATAAATGCATGAGAGGGATATAACAGCAACAGTTTATTCTAGAGAATAAAACACAAGCACTCAAGCAGAAAATAGGAATTCAAGTTTGACTCTATTTGAAAATGGGAAAATTCAAAGCTTAGCCAATATTTTTTAGGATAAAATTTAAAAGTTTTTATAATAGAGGAGGAGAACGTTTTTTATGAGGTTGCCTTAATGGAAAAGGCACTGAGGTTCTCAGGAGCCAGATAGGGTAGACTGAGTGAAGGGTGACTACTGGAAAGATTCTTTTAGTATAACATAGAATACAAAAGAGGATAGGAGGTGTGAGGTTGTTTCATGTTACAATAAACAGGGCATTAGATAACATGTGAGGGTTACCGTGTTATTCTGCCTCTACACTGTAACTTCGTGTGATCATTAAATACATACATGCATGCATGCATAATGACCTGTGTGATCGTGGCTAGACTGCTTTGATACTTCAGACCTCAATTGCTTTATCTTTACAATAAAAATTACTGGACTAGGCAATCCCTGGGAGTTCTCCTTGGTCACGCTTTTAATAAATCTATAATCTGCAAGTAAGAACTTTGATTAAAAACATGTATCTACTTTCCCCAAGAAAATTGCAGTCGTGACCTCACTGGTGGCCTAGGGGTTAAGTCTCAGAACTATTACCGGTAAAGCCTGAACTGGCCAGGGAGCTAACCCACATGGCACAGCAGACTTCTCATGTCTCGCCCGCTGCTCTCCTTAGTGGTATATTTCATTAAATCTGCCTGTTCTGCTCCCCCATTCTGATGCTGCTGAATCCTCTCACCCATGCACCTCTGGCCTACACCCCGGCTCTTCTATGCAAAAATAAATCTAAATTTTTTTAAAAGAAAGAAATTACAGTCAATGCTATGGGAAAAAATTAAAAATGAAAATCATAGTGAGTCAGAGTGGATACATAGTCTTCTGAGTATAAAATCTCCACTGAAGATGACTGGTTATCATTTCCTGCGAATGTAAATAAATACTGACCATACACACATAAAGCTGAGGAAACTGAGCAGACACCAAGTCTTTGAGTGTTTCATAGCATAATTAGGATCAACTTCTATATATCAATGCAGACAGGAAAACTAGGAAACTGGACAGACTATGTCATACACTGAATAGAAAAGTTTAAATTGGAGGTATAACTATTTCTTTTAGAGCCTCAGTCACTGCTTCCTAAAATATGTCCTTGCAGAAAGGATTCCAGTCTAAGATAGTTTTAATTTATCAACATTTAATAAATTAACTGATAAAACCATTGAGTTCAAGAGAAAATGACAACAATAAATTATCAATAAAACAAAGAAAAAAACATGTACAAAAAGGTGTCCCAAAATCATAGACCCTTAGTTCTAAACATTACTCACTTAGATCTTTTCATCTGTGAGATGAGAAAAATTTTACTGGTTCCATAGACTGTTCCACTGTTTCATAGCTAGGGTAGCTCTAACTCCAAATTCTTGACAAGCCACACAAAGGGATAAGGACTTCTGGATTCGGAGTTTGGCTTCAGAGTAGAATTTCTGAGAGGAAATGGCCCTCAACATATGTAGTGGAACTTCTGGGTGCCGATTAAACCTCAGGAGTTCAGTCAGCTGGTCTGACCTAGTAGTTCTGCTTGAGTGAGGGAAATTCTCAAGAATTAGGAATCTGAGATACCCTTCTTCAGGTGATGCAGGTCTGGAGCAGGATCTATTTATTCTTCTCCTTGGCTCAAGCTACTGAGTTTCAGTGTCTTTGACTTCTCCACATTTTTTTGTAAATAGTCAAGCTTGAACCTGTCTCAGGGTTTTCTGTTGTCACTGAACGTTTCTGTGAAAACTTGGAGAGCTTCTTAACTAACATGTCGCACTCTCCTGCCTTTCTCTGTTGTATACTTGTAATTCTGGTCTCACAAAAAGTTTGTGAAACTAAATTTTAAAAGGAATATTGTCTTTTCAAAGCAATATATGTATAAATATTCATTAATGGGAAAAAAGAATTGAACATTTGATGTCTGAAGTACCAGGCAATTTACCTCACCTAGTAACCTTATCTCACCTAGTAACTGGTTAGAGATATTATCCCCATTTCACAGTCGATGAAACTAAGGATCAGTGAGGTTAAGCAGTTTTGCCTTTAGGGAGGGGCTGGAACAAATACTCTTAATGCATTCTGTATGGCTCTAGTGGTCAGGCACCTTTCATCACAATGCAGGGCATATTTGCCATGTTTATTTGAAATGTAAATTATGAGTTTGGAAATTCAAATGACATCTACGATTAAACACTTTCCCCCCCACCCCACCCCCAGCCAACTCCCATAAGATACAGAGTTAAAGATATGACAGTCCCTACAGCAATGTGGACTGGAGGTCAGGACTGGCTTTCAAATCCAGAAGATGTGAAAACTCTGCTCTCTGAAGTGACCAACCTTATCTACCATAAGAACATTCCAGAGTGGGCACACGTTGATTTCATCTGGGGTTTGGACGCTCCTCATCGTTTGTACAATGAAATCATACATCTGATGAAGCAGGAGGAGGCCAACCTCACCAAGGAAACCTGTGGGGCCACCTTGTTCTGAGGCATGGGATACTGATAAATCTTAGGAAAACTTCATGGGAGACTGGGGTGGGGTACACTAATGGAGAATTTTAAGGAAGATTTCAAGACTTGGAAACCTATTATATCAGTAAAAGGGGGGTTAAAAAAGGAGGGCAGAAATAAGGTATACATTCCTTTGGATTTCCTGCACTTGACACTAAAACTGACACTTATTTTCCAGTTAATTAAGCTGCTCATTGGATAAACATGTTTCATGTGCTATTATATATTCCACCATTTTGAAGAGTATGCATTACCTGACAGCTGGAAACTAAACATTCTAAGTGTCATTTAAATAAACCTTCTTAAAATCTCTTTATTTTTATAAGTCATTTTTTGGAGCAATGAAGTAAAAGGACAACTTTGAACACAGACAGGTCTTGAATCTCTGGGTGGTTGTTGACTTTGACAAAATAAGCAAGACAAATTCACCTTATAACCATGATGACACACCTACCTCAGGAAGTCTTGTTGCTTTAATAAAAAAAAAAAATCAATGTACAGTGTAGGTGAAATATATTTTAAGCATCTTGTGAATAGTCTTAAGAGTTATAGCCAAGTCTCAGAGAAGATAAATTTGTAATATATTTATGAGTGTTGTAATATATGTGTTACACATTGTGTAAAGCATGCTTGTGTATTTCAGTACCTAGTTTCTAGTCCAAGCTTGTTTGAGAGTTTACAACCTGATACTAGGAGACTTAATGACTAGAAATGTCTGACCCAGTTTTCTGCCTTCAAAAATTAAAAGCTAGGAAGAAAGTTTTATAATGTCATATGCATAATAAAATTGTTATTTTATCCTTTGATCTTGACATTAGACATCAGCCCAACTCAATCTAGATTTATTTCTTTAGAAAACTGTCCAACTTTCAGATGTTTCAGAGTTTTCACAACATTAAAGATGACAGTTATAAATTACATGAGTAATAGTACAATTTTTTTTAAATTCTGGAAACAAATTGAAGGTACCCAGGTGTGTGAAGCTCACTAGTCTTTTTTTCATCCCCCAGAGTCACCTGGTAACTCATTTCAGTGTTAATGGATTTTAGATGATCTATTAAGAAACTATATCTACGAATGAATCTATGTCTACATGTTACTACTTCCCTCACACTATATACCCCTTAAGACCCTGGATACTGTTCAAAAAATATTACTGGATTTGATTTTTATTAGACCTTTGCTTTGTTTAAGGCTGGTAAATATTTCATTTTTAGACTTTGTAACCAAACATGATGACTTTAGTCCATGTCTAAAATTATTCATAAAACTATCTTACTTTATAAAATTCAGTAATTTTCAAAATGTATTTCTTTCGGTTCTGTTTCACTGACAAGGGACTTGAGGCAGATATTTTGATATTCACAATCTTTCCTCTATAAATATAACCCAAGTAGCTTGTTATCCAAATAATTTACAATAATTTGTTAATTTTATCAACAGAAATAAACAGAATTAACAAGTTTAATAGCTGCCTTGTATTCACAAAAGAATCATAAAGATAATTTTAAGCAAATATCCTTAGAGTTATATAATCTTGCTCAAAATCAAGATGACTTTTATTTGTATACTGATACCAAAGTATCTAGGGGTAAACTAATAATCTGACCACCCTCTGGTGGGGGGGGAGGGGGGGATGAAGAAGTCCTGATTTTTAGCATTTGTCAATTTCTATGATTTAAACAATCCATCCCTGACAACTGATAAGTGATTTTGTTGAAGTTGTTTCACCAAAGGATTATTTACATATGAATTCCTAGCCCCCCCCCACACCCTTTTATACAACTGTAAACATGATTCTTACTAGTCAGAGGAACACTTTTGTCTCCTGAGGCATGACATACACAGGACACATCTTTATACACTGAGAAGAGAGGACAACTAGCTCCAAGAACTCTGATCCTTTTCTCCAGAAGAGACTCAGTTTGAAACATCTGCTTTGGACTGAAATGAAGAATCCAACAGCTTTAATGTTTCCCTTAGAAGGACTATGGCCATGGTCAACTCCACTGAGTAAAAAACATTGTAAACACAAAAATGTTACCCATAGCACCATCATTATCCCCATAAAATGATGGTGTCCGGGTTGAGTGGTCCACAGACCAGTGGTCCAAGATAGAGAATCCAGTCCTTTAATTCTTTCTACTTCTCCATCTGAGGTCACAAAGATTATGATGCTTTTCTTAGCATTAGTTCAATCTGGAAAAATTTTAATCTCCGTGCAATATCCAGGGAACTCTCACCATTCTGAGGAGAGAAAGGAAGTCTAGTTATTTCTCTTCAGTGCAGTCAATTATCAATGCAGAGAGTCAAGCAAACAAGTTAGACTCATTGACTCTTAAGTATAGCAAGTGCTAGCAGTAACAGGATAAGTCATTCCTTAATGAGTATGATTAATTTTGCTCTTAATATCATCAAAGACAGTTGATTTACTTCAACAGAAGGTCAAGGTGAAATCATGCCATTGGAAGGACCACACACGCCGATCCACAGGTCCTTACCTTATTCTTTATCAAGGGGTCTGCATGGGCTTCAAGGAGCAGAGGGATAAGGGTCTGGTTTTTCATTTCACAGGCATAATGTAAGGCAGTGCAGCCATACTGAAAGATAAAGGGCCGAGCACTCATCAGTGAGCACCTCACACACGTAGCCTGTGGCTTCTTCAAGTACTTCCACTTTCCTAGTGTGCAACTAAACAAAAAGTTTACAAAGCATCTATGTGTATTTATATTCCTTGCACTTAAAAAGTCTTTTCTGCCTCACTGTATATATTATTACTGTCCTAAAACTTCTGAATATTTTCCTTTTTTATGTTCTGTTCCAAACTAAAAAAAAGAAGCACAACTTATAAAAACTGATGCTGAATTATCCCCACGTTTCTTTGTAGAATTCTGTCTGGACAACGGCCCCCTCGGTTATGTCAATAACTTTTCCCTTCCAGTGTCTCCACATGGGTGTTCTTGCAAATATTGTCCTAGTTCTTGTATGCATAAATAAATAAAAAAATAAATCTTTAAAAAAAAAGCAGTCAAACAACCCTGGTTTTGGTAAGTGAAGAAATGATATCCTGACTGTCACTATAACAGAATTAACTCTGGCTCTTATTCCATGGAAACTCTTCCACGATTATATGAGTTAATGCTATAATCACTTATTTGTATTAAAATGATGGCATTATAAATGGAAGATAGGGATCTGAAGTTTTCTATGTGGGATAGCATCCAATTACCTAGGAATACAGAACACTGCGTTACTTACAGTTGGAAAATGGCTCTGAATATCTGAATAGAGTTTTTGAATAATTTTTATTGGAAAAAGTATGAGTATGTATTGCATTCTCACTCCAGATTCTTAATTACTGAGCCTCTGTTTTCCTTAGTTTCTCATCAACAGAAAATTCTTAACAATTGTTCTTTAGTCAAAAAAAAGATTATTCCCATGAGTTTTGTGGCAGAATACAAATATGCCTGACGAACAGTGAGAGGGAAAAGAGAGAACTAAGTGTAACTGCGTTCTGAGAAATCAAGCAAGCACCTTTAGGATGACAAGTAGCTGCCCACAAATGGCATTTGAGTATCATTTCAAAATGACAAGAGATACAAACTCACACAGTCTGTAGCATTAACTTCAATGCCCGCATCAAGTAACATTCGTACAAGGCTCTCATTCTGCTTTGTCTTTGACACCTGTAACAAACGACACACGCAAGATTTATCTACAAACATGTTCTTCATCTTATGTCTGGGCTATTCACCAATAGGTTTTATTTTAATCCCAACACACCTTTGTGTTCATACAATTTTCTTAAAATTTCTACCATTGGGGCCTCCCTGGTGGCGCAGGGGTTAAGTCCCAGCACTATGAAGCTATACAGAGCCACTGCAGCATGAGTTCGATCCCCTGCCAGGGAGCTTCCCACATGGCACAGCAGACTTCTCCTGCCTCGCCCGCTGCTCCTCTCAGCAGTGTATTTCAGTCAATCTGCCTGTTCTGCTCCCAACTCTGTCTCTGGTGACTCCTCTCATCCCCAACTCCTCTAGCCTACACCCCAATTCTTGTATGCATAAGTAAATAAATCTTTAAAAAAAATTTCTACCATCACCTCACCCTCCTTTGACATTGATTAGTTTCCAGAGTGAGGTCCTAAAAGAGAAGTGTCAGCACCTGAAAACTTGTCCCACATACCAAGTTCTACTGAAGACAGAGTCCAGTCCCCTGTCTTTTCCTGACTCAAAATCCTCTCGATTCTCTGGGTATAAAAACAAGTTCATTAGCATGGCCTATAGCGTGCCTTCCACAGGGTCGTGGCCCCAGCAGTGTTATTCCACACCTCCAGCATCACCTGCTCTACCACACTATTCTTTTTCCATCTTTTATTCCCTGCATTCCCACAAGGCTCCTTCATGCAGGAGAACATTACAGTCTCACAGAATAGTCTCTTCTTCACTGGTAAATTTACTTTAATATCCCTGCCCATAGTCCTCTTCCTCTTAGAAGAGTTCCTCATATATCTGGTCAGGTAATACTGATCACCTCTCCACATTACCTCCGTGGACATTTTACATGTGTTTCTGTCATCTGATTTATACTCTCCACCACCTTCTAGCTCTCATGGGGATGAGGACTATACCTGTGTAGCTTGTCACTGTCTCTCTGATACCCAACACAATGCCTGGCACATAGTAGGCCTATAATAAATCATTCAGTGTCTTCAATGAATGTGTGAATGGATGAAATTAACTTGGCTCTTAAAAATCCACTTTTCCTGCCTAATCCTCTAAAATTCTGACCATATGCCAGTTTGAGTTGCCCCAACAATCTATTGCTTTAGTTTATACAGCTCTCCCTGCCAGATGGGTAAGCCCTGAGCTCCCCCTCCTTTCTCATGCTCAAAACTCCATCTGTAACTTTTACTCATGTCACATATCTTGCACATCACAAACGTGTACCTTCTAATGTCAATAAATAGGGCACTTGTGCTATGGAGTGGTTTCAGTACCATTAGTATGTTTCCCTAGACCTCTAGCTTTTAAACTTTCGACAGTCTTCAAAAGCAAGGCTGTATGTCAACAAATTATGAATGACTCTTGTTAATTACAATTGTCTTTCCTCATCATCTCTAAAGAGATTTGTAAATAAATGACAAATCCCTCACCTTTCCCCAAACTACAAATATTCAAATGTTATATGCTAAATATACAATTAATCTTTCAAGAACTTTTCACGTATATAAGTAGATTATGTGCTTACCAGTGAACTACAGCTTCCATCTCCCAAATCCAAGTATCAACATTAATGTTACCTTATTTAATTAGTTTCTCAAATCCTGTCACATTTAAATATTCAAGAAGATAATTACATTTCTCATTGGTAGACTTTGTTCTGGAGCTGACGTTAACAGCGATAACTAACGCCCCAAACCTATTAACTACAGTGAAACTAGAGTGTGGTGATTTAACTGGAGTAAATTATGTGTCTGTTGAGTCATCTCTCAAAGGTGGAACTGGCCGCAAGGTCACAAGGGAATCAGATGGAAAAAATTGAATGAGTCAGTGCAAACCTGTCATTCTATTTAAAAAAACAAAAACAAAAACATGAACTTCATCTTCTACTCATGGTGTATTCCTACACCAACTACATCTTTATTCAATAAAATTACTGCAGGTCAAAGATCCATTCAACTATGAAAAATTCTAGCTTCAAATTCTCTATAATATCTGGATACAATTCTCATGGGGTCTGTTTTTAAATTCACAAATTGTATGGGTCCTTCAAATTCAGCAATTCAGAAAGATATGTTGTACAAAACTTTTCTTATTAAATAAAAAGAGAAAATAAATAGAAGAGAATTGTTTTTTCATATTCAGGATTTTTGTGCCTCCTTCAAATGATTTGTAATCAAGTTTGACTTATTTTTCAAAATACTGCACAGATTATTTTGTTATTAGTTAACTTTTTCTGCCACCTCTCTTCCTTCTTTAATTCAATCACAGCATTACATGTATGTCAGAAATATCATTTATAGAAGACAAACCAAGAGTTTCTTTTGTTATTATTTCTTTACGCTCACTGGCCTGGCCAACTTGAAGAGTGACGCTATTGAACCCTGGTCATTTGATCTTGACGCTAGCAGGTGCTGTACTCACCATGAGGAAATACCCGATGAGCAAGACAGGCATTAAGAGAATAATGAGTAGATAATCAAAGAAGGTAAATTTTTTCTTGACAGCATAATGTAAGCAGGTTCTTTCTTTCTAAAAAAGTAAGAAAAGGATTCTTCATTAATAAAATATTATGTTTCAGATTTCATATTTACAGCTTACCATATCAAAATAAAAGTTCAGAAGTCTAAATATCACCTACAGGTAGAGGCTTTGTTTTTCTCTAGCCAAGTCCTAGAAGGTACAAAGTTAAAGACATGACTAGCAAACTAGCAAAAAACGAGCAAAGTGGCCTGGAGGTCAGGACTGGCTTTCAAATGTAGAAGATATTGGTGTGTAGTTGGTGTTTCATGATACTTCTGGTCTTCTGGTTTTATGGTGCTTCTGTGGCATACGTCTGACAAATAAGCCCAGGTTTCCACTGACCAGAATATTAAACACAGTCCGAACTAAAGAAAAGGCCCAAGGAAGGGTCACAGAAAAATCAAAAAGGTGAAATGTATATTTTACATATGAGCAAAAAATGGATTCTCACACCCATTTTAGTGTTTGGAAAAAATATATTGAGATATAAACACAGGGCTAAATCTAATATGAAAAGCTATAGTTGCTTCTAGGCTACCTATAGTGAACTCTTACTTGCTTAGTGGTTTGTTCATAGGAAAATCTCAATCATGTGACAATTTTTCCACATTCTGACATGTACACAGGCAGTGCAAGAAGACAGGAAATAATTCAGTTTAATCATTCAAATATGAGAATATTTATCAGATGATAGATAGATAAACTCCTATGAAGTGTGAGGGTTATAGAGCTGTGTCAGGGTGGGTATGGGAAGGTTCATAATAAAACAAAGGTGAACAGAAACATATGCAAATAAGTATGATTCAAAACAGACTCTTGTCATGGAAATACCAACCAAAACAGTAAAGGAGAACCAAAGAGAAAAAAGAGGTTAATTTCCATTTGGGGGAGGTTCTGATCTTAAATAAAAATACTTTTTGTTTTCCTAATGTTAAGGTATAATATGTTCTCTTTAAAATTTGTGAAACTAGATAAGAAAATAATGGTAGACTTTTAAACAGTTCAGAGTTCATTGTGTTGCATTTTTACTCTATTTTCTTTCAGTCTATTTATCATTTTATTTCAACCTTATCAAGGCATAATGTATTAAAATGTTTGAAATGCATGTATGTGAAATTTTAAAAAGCCAGATCATATTTCATAAAAATCATTTTACTTTTTTTGATTTGTTAGAGCACGATTTATACATTTCAAGTGAACAAAGACATTAGTAAAGATAAATTTTCTTTGAACGGAGCTTCCTTTCCAGTGCGTTGAGGTCTCCAAGACTTACCTAGAAAACTTAACTACTGTGGAAAATGAAGAGTGCTTAAATCAAATGGGGGGCACAGAGGAGGAGGGCCTGTGGTTTCTCTTTGTGACTAATTGCTGTAGCACTGTCCTTCTGGGGCTGAACAAGTTTCATATTTTCTTTAGGCATCGTTAGGCCTCGAAGCTTTTGTAGAATAAATTGGATGTTATCTGAGTCCTGCCGGGCTCTTGGGCTCACCACTCCATTAGAACTATTAACTCTGTTTTACTTTTTGTTACAGACTTACAAAGGGGGTGATTCTGGGTATTTGTGTCCATATTCTATTTCAAAGCTGTATATTTAGTTTTTATAAAATGTTCTTGAGGACCATTTGTCATCCCTGTGCATCTTTTGTCATGTCTTCATCATCTTTGAGACCCAAACTATCTATGCCTTCCTCCTGCTTTCTGGCCTTCTAGTTCTCCAACACTCAGAAATTGCAGGGAATTTTACTACCCAGCCCATGGTGGCTACCATCTTGTGCTGCTGTCATTGAAGGCCAGCCCCACCGTCAGCCCCACCCCTTACTTTTTTTTACCAATGAACATTTCCAATGCATGCATTTTCTATGCCATTTAATATTTTAAAACATTTAACTACAACAGCTTCATGACTTTCTATTGAATAAAACTAATTTAATTTAGCCAAATCCTGTCTGTTGAACATTTCAAGTTTTTAACTATTTATTTTCTTAGGTAATACTGTCTGAACATTCTTCTTCATAGAACTTTGTCAACATTTCTAATCCTGTCATCAGCATGAATTTCTAAAAATGCAATATCTGAAATAAAAGGTCTTAATGCTTTTAACATTGCACTGCTAAGTCATGCTCCAGTAAGATGATGATGATTTAAACTTCCTTCTCGAGCAAAACTTGACTTCTGTTCTCTTTGACCAAAAAAAAAAAAAAAAAAATTTATTTAATTTCCTGATGCATGTATATCTGAATCATCAGCAGAGCTTTCTTAAGGCAAAAGTGTGTCTATCAGACCTTTGGTAAATACTTCTGAAAATAACTCAGAAACAGACTTAAGAAATAAAACAGTATCAGTTCAAATTATTAATGTACAAAGATAAGTACTGGGGAAAAATGCAAAAGATTCAACATTTTAAAATGATTGAAAATATTTTAAAAATAGAAAATGCAAACCAAACACTTCTTCAGTTAAAATATCTATTAATCCAAAGTGTTCACTAAAGTCCTTTCCACAATTTTCACGATCCCAGCAGTCTGGCTCAGGTTCTCTGCAAAACAGGGATTAGGACACCTCCTTTGTCCTGTCACTGTGTGGTGAGACATCTCCTTGCCTCACCCTAACTGCATGTGTGCTGAGAGAAGGCAGCACATCTTCATTAGATAAATGTCCTAGGCATTTTTCCCAGAGAGAAACGTTTCAACTTTCCATTAAAAAGATTATTTTTTTCTTTTTACCATGAAAGTAAAATGACTACATTTAGGATTTAACCTTAAGACCCAGGGGAAGAAGTCAAACCCAACTAGCAGACACGTGAGTCGATCTAAGGGCCCCGGCTCCTACTCGGTGGTCTTCTTCTCCACACGCCTGTCCGCATGTCAGCCTCAGTCCCCCCAGTCAAAAATGACTCACATTTCACAGACATCCATTCTCACCACCACCCCTCACCACACCTCCACACACCTGGTCCTCAGTCGCAAGCCTGGAGTGCATGTCACATTCCTGCATATAGTTAGATTTAGCACAGGCATAACTTGCTTTTAACCCCCAAACAACAACAATAATAATGACAAGCAAGACACTCCAGTAGTGATCAATTTTCCGATAACACAATATTTCCCCAAATCAGCAGATCTTTTTGTTTTTTAAAGATTTATTTATTTATGCATACAAGATGGGGTACAGGCCAGAGGCGCAGGGTGGCGAGAGGGTTCACCGGAGACAGAAGGGGGAGCAGAACAGGCAGATTGACAGACTGATGGAAAAACACTGCTGAGGGGAGCAGGGGGCGAGGCAGGAGAGGTCTGCCGCACCATGTGGGAATCTCCCCCACCAGGCATTGAACTCCCATCCCAGCTGCGGAGAGCTCCATTGTGCAGCACTTAACCTCTGTGCCACCAGGGGGGCCCCGAATCAGCTGATCTTTAAACTGTCTTGAAAGGGCAAGTGGGGTCCTACCAAGTGCTTCTTTCATTGGATGTGCATGGGTGCAGGGCATTATCATGGCAGAAAATAATGGATTTTTACATTTATTTGTGCTTTAAAAGCTGCCTTTACTAGGGTGCAGCTGGCGGATGATCTAAGAGGTTCTGAAAGGGCAGTCACAGCTGACTGCAGAGTCTATCCTTCCTTGGCCCTGGAGACCACATCTAATGTTGCATCTTGAAGTCCATTATCTATGCTTTTTCATGTAGGCTTCAAATAGCCTCTGGTTCATGTTTATCTGTGTTTGGCAAGTTTCTTTGGCATGCTTTCTGGCATTCTACATCAGGATCTCCTAAAGATCAGAAAATTGACAAAGTAGATTAAAAAAATAATAATAAAATAGTATTTCTTTTTCCAAGAAATCGTTCCCGTTCTGGGAATAGTGAAGCAGAGGTGCAGGGGGAGAGGGGATAAAGGGCAAGGAAAAGCATGGAAAGGTAGAGGAAAAGAAAAGGAGGAAATGTATTCAGTCAAATAGTGCAGCATTCTCTTCTATTTCAGAACTTCATGGGCATAGGTAACTCCAAAATACACCTGCTGACTGAACTACTGAACTATGCTTTCTTTTGCTTTTTAATCTGTTTATATGTCCTTGGTATGTGTCAGTCTCTCTAGAGTAAGGTTAAAAAAATTGCTAAGATTAAGTACCACAAGCAATGAGAAAATGGCATTCACTACTTGAACTGAAGGGAAGAGAAAGGAACCACCAGTCAGTCACTCATGTGTTATGGCCTCACCCGGTTTCTGAGGTTCACATCCGCATTTCTTCTTAAAAGGAAGGAAATGATTCTCATGTTCCCTCGCCGGCAGGCACAGATCAGGGGGGTGTCTCCATTGAAGCCATCTTGGACATTGACACAGTTGCTGTCTTCCCTCACCCACCTCCACACCTGGCCAAAGTCATTCTGATAGGCCGCCTGGCAGATGGGCTGAGGAGAACAAAAGCAGATTTTGAAATACAGGTAGAATGAAATCGCGGAAAGAAAAGGGTCATTACCTAATATCTTAATATTCAGGAGTTTCCAAATTGTCATGGGATTGGTAAATGGGATTTTTGGTCTCAGTAAGTTTAGTCTTAAATCTAGAACAAACATACATCCATAGGAAACTCCCATGATTCCCTAAATTGCTTGATACACGGAACTATTCACTGAATGGATAAATATTGCATAGAAGGATGAAATAGTCCAGATTCACTCAGTAGGAAACTGGGTGTGGTGCTCATCACTAGATGAGCCATCAGAAAGGCAGAATTTAGCTGGAGACAGAACAGGCACATTGGAGAAGTTCAGGGCAGCTCTAGGTGATGGGACAAGACCCGCATTGTCTCCTGTAACTCAGCAACTCAGCACAGTGGAAAATACCTGTTTTAGACAAAGGATTACAAATTGTGCAATCAAATGCATTTTTTTTAACCTTTTTGTTTGTTTAAGAAAGCTTTACAAGTAGCCTTGCAAAGCTCCCTGGGACTCTAACAACTAGACCTAAGCAGGCCTCATCTCGTCCACTTTCCCTCCCTTGGACTTAACTCTTTTCCTCAAACCCAGAGTTCAGTTTCCTCCAGCTAGGCCCTTCCTGCTCCCTCTACATAAGCTACTTTCCCTCTCCCTCCTCACCTGGCTAGCTGCTAACTCACCCTTCGTGTCATAACTTAATTTTCACTTTATCTAAATCTTTCTTTACTCTCAACACAGGTCCATAGCAACTGGCTTACCTAGCACTCTTATTTTGGGTTATTTAAAATGGTGTATTTCAGGCCAGCATGAGCCAAGAGGGTCTGAAGTTGAACTGAATGAGGAAAGGCACTGAAGCTCAGGATATAAACTCCATGTAGGTAGAGAACACATCATGCAATTCACCAGCATGGCCCCAGTATATAACACTGTCTTGGACACATGATCTACATAAAGCAAGCATTTCTAGACTGATTTTAATAGATAATGCATTAAAAAAAGCAGTTAGAATAACACCTGGCATGTAGATGGTGCTCAATATTTAGAAAGTATTATTATTGCTTATTAAATCATTCTTTAAATTGCTAACAAAGTTAGATCTCTGTTGTGTGTGCTAGTCATAATAAATGGGGAGGGGGACCTGTATAAAATATATTATTCTTAACCACGTGAAATTTATCCACCAGTTAGGGATATAGAGGACACTCACAAATACACACAAACTAAACATTACCAGAATAATGATAAAAGAGGAAGGATTAGGGTACATAGGCTCCTGCAGCAGCTGGGACAGACTAGTGTGAAGCTGATAGCACATTTGTTTGCTAGTCAACTTGGATTCTAACATGGACAAATAGCACAAGTGAACTTTTTAAAGTCGTATTCCAAAGTGACAGCCTCAACAAAAAGCAACTCATAAAATAAACTTCTACACCTCCAAAAGAAATGAGCATGGTAAAAAGGTTGCAGTTTTTAGTAGAAATTTCCAACTACACAAACCACACTTTCTAGTACCCTGAAGTCTTTCCATTCCTTGTTCTTAACACCATTCTAGCTCAGCAATGTCTGGGATGCCAGCTGGCTGATGAGAAATGACTTGTGGCAGGTGGAAGAACACAAGTGGTATGGGGGGGTACAGTGGGATATGGTTGTGATCCTTTTTTTTTTTAAGATTTATTTATTTATACATACAAGCTGGGGTACAGGCCGGAGGTGTGGGGCGGCGAGAGGGTTCACCAGAGACAGAGTGGGGAGCAGAACAGGCAGATCAGAAATACACTGCTGAGGGGAGCAGTGGGCGAGGCAGGAGAGGTCTGCCGCGCCATGTGTGATTCTCCCCGGCCGGGCGTCGAACTCGCGTCACCGCTGCCAACAGCTCAACAGTGCAGCGTTTAACCGCTGCGCCACAGGGGAGGCCCATGGTTGTGATACTGACACTAACTCCCTGGATGACCACAGACAATTCTCTTCCCCTCAGTAAGTCTCACTGTCCCCTGTGACAAAATAAAGGTGTGAGTTCCTTTGGGGTCTCCTACTCTTTGCCTATCACACCCTGGACCTGGACCCCCTCTTCAAGCAATACATCTTCCACATCAACTGCTAAGGTATGAGTTATGTTTTCCAAATGCAAATAGTGCTCAAAAACTGACAGAGGATTGCTATTGTTTTAGCAGTGATGTCCAGAGACTTAGATTTAAATTATATGTCAAACAAAATTAAATATAAGGCAATGTAGTCACCAACTCTGGATTTTGCCACCTAAATACAGTAGAAGCAACATAATTTCATCAAATTATATTACATTTCATCAAATTATATCAAACAATGCAAGGATGAAGCAAGGATATTTCCACAAAATATAAAATGATCTAGTCAAAGGAGGGGGAAAACTGTCCTCTACCTTACACAGATTTAACCACAGGGAAAAACTGTCTCTATTTGTCTCTTTTTGTAATATCACCATAAATCAGTGAATATGTGCCACTGATCACTATTAACTATGGACTAGCATTTGAGAACAGATCATCTTCCATGAAGAAGCTGATTAAAAATGGCTCTAGAGTTCCTTTTTTTCTTAATTTTAAAAATCATTTTACAGCATTTAAAAAAATTGGACCATTTTTTATAGCAATCTGCCTTTCCAACTTCTCTTTAAAAATTGAAAAATTTGACAACACAGGTCCCACATTCTCAAAGGACAGCAAATAAATCCCCTTCTCCTAGGGTTCCTCAAAAATCTTTGCTGGAGACCTAAAACAGGAAGGTGAAAGGTACATTATTATCTGGCCAGAGTCACTCAGTGCTATTGAATGCTTAATAATTCCCACCTGAGAAATATCACAAAATTTTAACCTGCTCTTACCTTTCAGTTTCTCCTAGATTTCCTATATTCTAGACACAGTTTTTTCAGAAGTGTCTTCCGGGCTTGGACATGGTGCTGAAAAGGTTCTTTGCTGTTACAAACTCTCAGTGTCCACTAGGGGGCAGCTCCGCGCCATAAAAAGCACTGACAACACAGAAAAGAAATCCCCAAAGTACTGGCTGACAAACTAGGAATGAGAAAGGAGGGCTCAGACCACTTGGGTTGAGGAAAGGATTTTTAAGGATTCTGTTGTCCTCTGAAGTTTCTGGAACTGGTAGCAACTCTGGGTGTATAGGAAACCAGTGGGAAATAACTTCTACTACACTCAGAACTCTTCTGTTCCTCCTCACTGCCAAAATGCCAGTTCATATCATTATCATTCCTGCCAGGACCATTGTAAAGTAGGCATTAACTGGTCTTCTTGTCTGACCCAGCCAGCAACAATCCATCGTCCAAACACAACTTCATGTCACTTCCCTGTGAAAATCTGCAATATGAATAGGATCAGGATACTATACTCAAGCTGTCATAAAAGTCTTCAAATTTCACAAGCCCTGGCTTTCCAATTTCCTCTCCTATGACAGTCTTATTCATGCCCTTCGCTAAGTGAATAAAAGTCTAAGAGTTGTAACAGCTTTGTCCCCAACCTGACTGTAAACTACCTGAGGGCAGGTATTGCATCTGTACTTGTTCTACATTGTGTCCCCCACTTCCAGAATATGCCTCACACAAAGCAGACATTCAGCGTATATTTGGTGAGTAAATAAGTGAGTAAATAACTTATATGTGCTATCTTTCGTGAATAGCTTTTTTTTTTTTTTCATTTTAACTTCACAATAATCCTACAATCTATTATTGTCCCCATTTTGTACAGGTAAACTGAGGGAGGTTGTCTTCCTTGCCCAACTCAAAAATGACAGTGTCATAAAACAAATCAAAAGGCATGACTAGAGTGCATACCTTCTGGCTCGATTTGTTTCAGGCAATTTGAAAAACAGCTTCAAAATGTTGTGTGGCTATGAGACTATGCTTGAAATTTTAGTGGATTTCATTTGCACCCACTATTAAGCTACACCAGACAGTCTCTTAAGGATACTAGTCTTCTGCTCTGGTCCACTAATGTCCAAGCCTTCTTGGTTATGTATCCATGCTCTTTCTCCAAACTGACATTGAATTAGTGACATCTGCCAAGAGATCAAGTAGCGGTCAGAGAAGTTATGAGATATCAGACAAAAAGATATGGTATAAATGCAAAGGAGAAAATACCTCAAGAAAAAAAAGATGGACTTA
The DNA here is from genome assembly GCA_004024925.1 of Scalopus aquaticus. Classification (NCBI taxonomy): domain Eukaryota; kingdom Metazoa; phylum Chordata; class Mammalia; order Eulipotyphla; family Talpidae; genus Scalopus; species Scalopus aquaticus. The sequence goes on from PVIJ01002122.1 coordinate 95,726, forward strand.
TTTAAGAGAATTAAGTGTAAGCAAATATTGCTGCATTTAATAATTAATGACCATCCAGAGATCAATTTTCACAGAGGGATGGGAGAGAAGGCAGAATACATGGTCTGTGAAGAATTAGAGAATGTGATCGAAGAAGAAATTTAGAGTAAATTTGGTGGTGAAAGCAAAGAGCGAGTTAACAAGCATGTCGAAGGGAATAGCAGGGTTCAGTCAACATGTTGTCTACAAATCTGCAGGCAAAGCAGTGCTGTTAAGTGGTTATAAATACAGGCTCTGGAAGCAAACTTTCTGGGTTCCACGCTCAACTCTACCATGTAACTGTTGTGCATCTGAGCAACTTAAACTCTGTGCTCAGTTTCCTTCTCCATTTAATAATCCCATCTTCTTTATGAGGTCACAGAAAGTAGTATGTGTGACTATGTAGATGAAGCATTTAGCTCAGATCTGACTCATAATAAACCCTCAATTAATGTTGCTATACTTATAATTATTTAAACATAATTAGCTCATGAAGATGGGCAGGGGTGGTTATGAAAGAGTAGATAATCATTCAAATGGGAGTAAAGCGATAACATGATAGAGAACAAAAATGGAAGCACTTGCCTTTCTAAATAAAACAGAATGGCAATTCTGACTCTAAGACCAAAGCAAGTAAGGAACGACACAGTAGAATAGAGAGAACTTTACAGTGGCCGAGATAGCGCCAGAAAGCTTGTGGTGTGAACTTCCTGCTTTATGCTGTTTATAGATAAGTAGACACAGAGAGCTCAATAAATAATAATGATGTTTAGATAAATGAATGGGTTAGTGACATAGCAGACAAGGTTGAGAGAAGGGTGAAAAGGCTCTTGAGCTCAGTAGGAAGATTTCAGCCATAACAAAATGATTCTATACAGATGAATAAAACTGTGAAATGACTTGAAGCACCCATTGTCAGAAAAATTAAAAGCTACAGTGCACACAACCTTGAATATACAGGTTTGTGACTTTTTTCTGCAAAACTATGTCCAGGAATGGTGGAGAAAGTGAAGGGGGCAAGGAGCAAAAGCTAATAAACCGGTCTGTCATACAAGTGATACAGGACAAGAGTCATTCACCATGGAGTTCAGACTAAATGGAGAATATTTAGAAACCATGGGTCTTGATGAGAAAAAAAAAAAAACAAACAGAAACACAGCAGAGCGTTATTACACAGTCAGTACATTGATGTAGTAGGAAAAGTAGTGGGCAGTTAAGAGGTTCGGATAGCAAACAGACAAGCAAAATTTTAAACATTAGAAACCTTGTATAGGGTAAGAGTTGAGAGCAGCTACATAGAGCAGCTGATGTAGAGCAGATAGAGAGAGCTCAAGTAAAGGCATGGGCTCAAGTCTTCCTAGTGGAGCAGGGTTAAAGTCTCAGCATTAGCTGGCTATCAAGGTATCAGGCTATCGAGCTATCAGGCTATGGCCACTGTGCCAGGAAGCTGACCCACATGGCGCAGCAGACCTTTCCTGTCTCGCCCGCTGCTCCCCTCAGCAGTGTACTTCAGTAGATCTGCCTGCTCTGCTCCCCACTCTGTCTCTGGTGAATCCTCTCACTCCCCCATCTCTGGCCTATATGTCAATTCTTATATGCATAAATACATTTTTTAAATAAAAAATAAATAAATAAAGGCATGGACTAATTGAGGTCACTGAGGATGACCCTAGGGAAGAGGGAAAAGGAAAAAGTGCGCTTCGGTGAGTAAGGAAGGTGGAAGCGGGTCCAGGAGCGTGGTGGACAATGTGAGAGGGCAGCAAAGACTTCGAGCCACAGTTTGATCACAACTAAATGGTCATGGTAACCAAGGAACAGAGGCTAAGGTGGAGCCACCCACCACGAGATTCAAGTGAAGGCACTGAGATAGGTAAGACCAAATAGGTAAGAGGGAGATTGACTAGAAGGAATAAATGTTGCCTGCCTCCATTTCCCCCTCACTGCTTACTGTGTCTCACAACCCAACGTCCTTCATGTTACACAGAAACTAAGTGGGTCTGAAGGAGGAAGTTGGGAAACGGGTATAGGCAGTCAGTTAGGAAGAGGATGCCCCAAGCCCCTAAATCCACTTATCAGCCTGACTGAGACTCAGTTGGAAGCTGCCCCCGAACCCCCAAACCCTAAATCCGTTTATCAGTCTGACTGCAGAACAATCCTGAACTAGGAGGGTACTCCCCCTCTCAACCTAGTAAAGAGCGGAAAGTTCAGAACATCAACACAACAACACACTGCTAATGCAATGGACCAAAGCAAGTTTTGGGAAGGTTGGCCAGGTAACATGGGCAACCTCAGTGGGCTTAAACAGCCTAGGCGATCCCATGGGTCCAGCCAATCAGCAAGAGACACAACACAGAAACACCCAACAACCACTATACCCATATAAGCATCTACTTCTCTCTACCTCAGTGACTACCCACCCGGGACCCCTCTCCACTCAGATAACTCTCCTCTCCTTCCTGTCATCTGTCAATCTATCTCTTGCTTCTCTGTACTTTAGTCTCAACTTTGAATTCTCTCCTTGTTCAAGGTAAGAACCAAGATGGAGCCCTCCCGGAATCCTCAGACTCTGGGCCTGCTCCAAACAATGATTCAGGTCTAAGACAACCTTTCAAAATTACCCTGTGCCCTTTTTATTTATTTGAAGGAAGGCATTTCATATGGAATTTAAAAATCATAGTATGTGATGAAATGAGTCTTTAGAAAGAAAGATGTGGATTAACTGCACAAATTAATTAAAATACAATAAGCTTTCAATACAGTTCCTAGAGATTTCTCAAATTGACAACTCAGATAGAAATATATCTTTCTTGGGCCTCCCCGGTGGCGCAGCGGTTGAGCGCTGCGCTGTGGAGCTGTTGGCAGCGGCGACGCGAGTTCGACGCCCGGCCGGGGAGAATCCCACATGGTGTGGCAGACCTCTCCTGCCTCGCCCGCTGCTCCCCTCAGCAGTGTATTTCTGATCTGCCTGTTCTGCTCCCCACTCTGTCTCTGGTGAACCCTCTTGCTGCCCCACGCCTCTGGCCTATACCCCAGCTTGTATGTATAAATAAAAAATAAATCTTTAAAAAAAAAAAAGAAATATATCTTTCTTTTTCTGAGAAGCAATTTCATTAGTGCATAAGGATTTTTATTGGAATCATTTTGCTTCGAAAACCAACAAATGCTCCCCAGAAATTGTTATGGGACATTTTAAATGGGTTGAGTTTCAGCATGGAGATGATAACAAGCAATTTACTAAGTCCCCTCAGCCTTAGGCAGAGTTCCACGAACTCTTTCTCGAGATGGGGTATTAGGGGAGGCCCCTTACTCTCTAACTCTTAGGGGAAACAATAGTGAGAAGTGGGATGTGGGGCGGGGAGAGAAGCTCTGCTTTTAGAGGCATCCATAATGGTACAAGCAGCTCTGATGATATTAAGATCATACCTGGTATATTTCTAGCTGTGACAGCTTATAATTGGAACTGTGCCAAACATGATTATGTCAAAGAATATCTGCCAGATATTGAAGTTAATCATTAACTTGCCAGATGCGTCCTGTGCTACCCAGAGACACTGCCCACATTTTAGGGCTGGAAAGGTACAGCATGGGGCTGAAGTTTTAGCACCAGGTTCTTGGTTACTTTTAAAGCCATAAATGTGAGCAGACAAAAGTACACAAAATATTATTCGTAATATTCCAGGTATTCAGAGTTTCAAATGTTCCTTGATTAATACAAATGTAAAAATTGTAATGTTTCACTATGGTTTACTCTCATTACAAGGACTTGTTTCTTTCATCTCTGCAGTGGTTTTCAAGCCTCACTGTGCCTTCAAAATCACAGGGGAACTTTTAAATAGCACTCATGCCCCAATCTGCTCCCATAGATTCTCATTCAACTGGCTAGCCGTCGGGCCTGGGCCACCATTTTTCTTTTCTTTTTCTTTTTTTTTTTTTAAGATTTATTTATTTTTGTATACAAGAACTGGGGTGTAAGCCAGAGTGGTGGGGTAAGAGGATTAACCAGAGACAGAGTGGGGAGCAGAACAGGTGGATTGACTGAAATACACTGCTGAGGGGAGCAGAAGGTGAGACATGAGAGGCCTGCTGTGCCATGTGGGTCAGCTGCCTGGTCGGGGATCGAACTCTTGTGGCAGTGGCTGGCTATAGCTTGATAGAGCTGACACTATAACCCCTGTGCCACCAGGGACACCCTGGGCCAGCATTTTTCTTTTTTCTTTTTTTGTTATTTATATCTTTTACATTTTGTATTCCCCTTGGGTAACCCACCACCAATTCACCTGTGATCCATCTCCATGGTCCCTTGTGTCCTTTTCTACTCCATTTTGTGCCCTTATCCTCCCCCTCCCCCACTGAGTATCTCTCTATTTGATTTCTCTGTAGTTCTGCTATAAGTGAAACCATTCTATATTTTTCTCTTTCTCCCTGTCTTATTTTGCTCAGCACGATCCCTTCTAGTTCCATCCATGTCACCGCAAATTGCATGTGCTCCATTTCATTGGCTGAAGTCTTCACAGCTCTTAAAGATGTACACTTGATCCTTTAGCTCCTATGGCGTCAGAGGCACTGGCCTCTACACAGCTGAAAAACTGAGTACAGTTCATATTTGGCTCTTTGTACACTCAAGTTAGTAAGGATTCAACCAAATTGGCTGAATATGTAAATGAGGAAGCCTGGATTTAGAAAAATCTGCATAGAAGTGAACCTTCCTAATGCAAACCTGAGTTGTTTAAGGGTCAACTCTACTTCCTAAAGACAGACAATGGAAGCATGTATGGTACATGCTTCACATTGTACATGATTCACATTGACCAGAGAAATTATTTCATTTCTCCCTGTGCCAATTAGCCAAGGTTTCTCTTAGAGTATTAGGAAATTAACTCAGATGTATAATCTTTAGAAAAGGATTCACTTGAGATTGATAGCATCTTCCCATGTCTCATTACCTTTATATTCAGAAATGAATGACCTTTTTCTAATTTACATTCTCTTTATTCTATTTGACAGGTATTTTTGAGCATCTACTCCTACTCCATACTAGGTATTATTATAGAATATAAATGGGAACAAGATGAAATCACTGCCCTCAGAGAGCTTACAGTCTAGTGATGGAAGGAGAAGAGATGAACATAGAAATGTAACATGTTTTCAGGAAGTGCTAAGGGCTATGAAGGAAAGTAAAGCACAGTAAGAGAACACATTGAGAATGACAAAGTGAGATATGAGCCGAGATCTGAGATCTGTCTTAAGTGATGAAGTGCATCTCATAATTTTCAGGGGGAAGAACCTTACAAACAAATGGAAACAAATGTCAAGGTCGTGAGATGATTGTTCATTTGCCATATTGTAAGAGGAGTAAGGAGGTCAGTGTGGAGACATGAGCAAACAGAGCAGTAGGAAATTTGATAGGGACTAAGGAATATCAAGGCATGGTAAGGACTGGACTTACTCTGTTTGGTGGAAAAGTTTTTGCAGTCTTTTGACAGCATCTTTGTTAAGTTTAGAAATTCAATTTTAAGACTTCCCAGTTAGTCAGTATGCAAACCATTTTGTTTCTATACTTGCTGGATTCCCAAATAGTAAACACTTCCCACTCTCATCTCTTTTTCAGAAGTTTTCCAAAAAAGTATTTCTAATCTTAATAGTTATAAGATTAAGGAAGCTATTTATATACCATAAGTAGACAGCATAGACTTTAAATTATAAAAATTACTTCTTGGAATCTATGGAATATTTTTGGTTAAGTTGAGATCTCTTTCAAATAATGAAAGAATTCAAAATGGGAGGAATATGATTTAATGAATGTTTCAAAAGGTGCACAGAGCAGAGGCAGAGGGAAAATATTCCCAGACATTTTCGGGACTTTGGAGCAGTCATATGAACAGTAGACAGATTAGTAGGAGAAAAGAGCAAATTTAGTTAAGCCCATATGGAGAATCTACATGAATGTAGAGCCTAGAGTCAAAGGAGCAGAATAAACACGTTTATCTTGAGGGATAAGATAGGGACCTGGGCTTTAAAAGTGATATATTTTTAGGATAGAATTTTCAAGAAACTACTTTTGGGGCTTATTTTCATAATTGACAGGGTCAATATTCTACAGAAGATTTTATATTTCTTTAACATTGATATTTCTGTGTATTTTGAGTTAAATTCTTGCATATATTCCTTTTTTCCAATTTTTGTAATGTTTGCAAGGCAACACTTCTCTTCACAATCTGAGTAAAATGTAACTCATTGGACCTTGGATTTAGTTTACCTCATTATCTTCACTAGGGAAAAATGGGGAAGATTATTGACAGAACAAAAGAGTAGTTAAGACCAACTCTTATAGAATATGACTTTCCTGTTAAGATCAGAAGAAATAAATGAGCTAAGCATGTTTATCAGTAATGTAACAAGAATGGCTCTGAGTGTAAAAACATAAGTCTTTATTTTTAACGATAATTAGGATAACATGCCAGTCCCTGGTCCTTAGCCAATAAACACTTTTGCTGTATAACTCTAAGCAAATTACATAAACTATTTTTGACTCAGTTTTCTTTTTTTTTTTTCATTTGTAAAATAAGGATAAGTGATTCTATTATGTGGCTATTGTATTAAATGATTTAATATACATGAAGTGCTTAGGATAGAGCCCTGGATATAATTAAATGTGTGTTGTTACTGTGTATATCATGAACAAATAAGTTTCATAAGGATTTAAATGAATGTACCTTTTTGAAAAGTCCATCCTCCATTGCTACGGTTCATTATTCCAAAGCTAAGTTCTCACTGACTTCTGAGCGTGTCCTCAATAGCAGATTTTAAGTCCAACTCTGGGGTGCTCCCTCACTCTCTCCCTCTTTCTTAAGAATGTATATTGTGTAACTATTAACAATTCAGAGCACTGAATAATAGCAGAATATGAATCTCCAAATTTGCCTATTGGCATAATTATCAGTTTGAGCTGAAGGCAATTAAGACAAAGCAGATGCAAGGAAAGCTCTCCGCACTCCCCCTACTTAGCTGAAAGCAGGACATAAATTTATAGGATGCTCTCCCTCCCCTCTCTACCAGGAATGATCAAATTACCTTTGTCATTAAAGATATGGCATAAAAGGAATCTAAATAACAAATTTTACTAACTAGTCCATATCTTCCATTAGATCCCCCATACTCTGCCTTCGATTCAATTTGCCATCATAAAAATGCAACATCCTTTTCTTTATCTCATCACCTCTCTAAGTATTTCTCATTCTTTGGTTGAGATGCTGTGAGTCCAAGTTCTAACCACCCCCTTTGAGTTTCCCTAGGTACTCTCCTGTGAATGTACAATATATGTGTTTAAAAAAAAAAAAATCTGTCTGTTTTTCCTCTGTTAATCTTTCTGTTGTCAGTCTAATCTACAAGACCCATCAATCAATGTCAGAAGAGAAGAGACTGGAATAATTGTGACTAACGGGAAGGCTATTGAACTACAGGTCAAGAACACCTAGTGTTTATTTATGGTACTTAGGAAACAGCAAAAGTAGTATTAAGCAGGAAATATATATCAATGCAAGCCCATATTCAGAAATAAGAAAATGCTCAAATAAATAATCTAACCTTACACTTGAAGTAACTAGAAAAAGAATAACAAGCAAACCAAATGTCCACAATAAGAACAATAATATTAGAGAAGAAATAAACTAAAGAAATAATAAAAAAACGCAGTCTGAAAGATCAATGAAACCAAAAGCTGGATCATTGAAAAAAATAATAGACAAATGTCTCATGAGGCTCACAAAGAAAATTAGGGATAAAACTATTAAAAATTTAAATAGAAATGAAAGTCACAACAGATAAATCAGAAAAACAAAGGACCATAAAAGATAACTATGAATATCTATATAACAATAAATTGAAAAACCTAGGAGAAATGGACAAATTCTTACAAGTATAGAACCTTGAAACCAAATCATGAAGAAATAGAAAACCTCAACAGACCAATTATAACCAAGGAATTTGAAATGGTCATCAAAATTCTCCCAAAAAACAAAGCCCAGGACCAGATGGTTTCACTAGAGAAGTCAATCAAATCTTCAAAGATATTTATTTATCTGATATTCTTCTAAACTCTACCAAAAAGTGGAGGAAGCAGAAATATTTTGAAACACATTTTAGGAGGTGAACATAATTCTGATACCAAAAGCAGAGAATGATATTATACAAAAAGAAAACTACAAACCAATATTTCTAATGAACACAGATGCAAAAATCCTCCACAAAATCTTAGTAAACCAATTTAAAAATTAATTGAAAGGATTATATGTCATGACCAAATGGGATTTATTCCAGGGACACAAAAGTGATTGAACATTCTAAAACTCAATTGATGTAATTCACTACATCAATGAAAGGAAAGATTAAAATCATAAAATCATGTCAATACATGCAGAGAAAGCTTTGATAAGACTCAACACTCATTGACAAACTTCCCCCAAAATGGGGTAGAATAAACACCCTTAAATATAATAAAGACCATATATGACAAAACCACAGCTTATATCATACTCAATGGAGAGAAACTGAAAACTTTTTCTAGAAGTTCAGGTACAAGATAAGGATGTCTACTATCACCACTACTATTCAAAATAGTATTGGAAGTCCTATCTTGAGCAATAAAGCAAAAGAAAGCTATAAAGGTAATCTAAATTGGGAGAGATGGGGCCTCCCTGGTGGTGCAATGGGTTAAGTGCAGGGCTGATGAGCTGTCTGTTGGCAGCTGCAACCTGAGTTCAATTCCGGGTCAGGGAGATTCCCACATGGCACAGCAGACCTCTCCTGCCTCTCCCACTGCTCCCCTCAGCAGTGTATTTCCATTGATCTGCCTGTTCTGCTCCCCACTCTGTCTCTGGTGAACCCTCTCACTACCCCACACCTCTGGCCTGAACCCCAGCATTGTATGCATAAATAAATAAATCTTTAAAAAAAATTGGGAGAGATGAAGTAAAACTATCACCATTTGCAGATGACATGATAATATATACAGAAAATTCTAATGACTATTAAAACAAATGGCAGGCTACAAAATTAATTTATAAAAATAAATCACAGTCTCATGTGCAAACAACAAACTAGAAAAGAAAGAAATCAAATTAAGACTACCATTTACCATCACATCACATTAAATAGCTAGGAATAATTTTAATGTAGTAGGTGAAGGACCTATGCAGTGAAAAGTATAGTACAATGTTAAAAGAAATAGAGGACACAAAGAAATGGAAAGATATTCCCTGATTGGGGCCTCCCTGGTGGTGCAGCGGTTAAGTGCCGTGCTGTGGAGCTGTTGGCAGCTGCTAGGGGAGTTCGATGCCCGGCCAGGGAGATTCCCATATGGCACAGCAAACCTCTCCTGCCTAGCCTGCTGCTCCCCTCAGCAGTGTATTTCTGTCAATCTGCCTGTTCTGCTCCCCACTCTGTCTCTGGTGAACCCTCTCACCGCCCCATGCCTCTGGCCTATACCCCAGCTTGTATGCATAAATAAATAAATCTTAAAAAAAAAAAGATATTCCCTGACCGTGGGTTGGACAAATTAACATTGTGATAGTGGTCATCTTAACTAGAGTAATATACAGATTTAATGGAGTACGTATCAAAGTTTCAATAGCATTCTTTCATGAAATAGTAAAAAAAAAAAAATTGAAGTTTACAGGCAACCCAAAAGGTCACAAAGAAAAAAAGCAAACCTGATGAAAAAAAGAATGGCAGCACCATACTTCCAGATTTCAAACTATACCGCAAAGTTATAGTAAAAAAAAAAAAAATAGTATGGCATCAGGCTAAAACTAGATGCAGAGATCATCTAGAATAGAACTGAGAGTCCAAAACTAAATCCGAAATTTTATGAATAGTTAATCTACAACAAAGGAGACAAAGTGTACATTGGAGAATGGGAAGTCTCTTCAACCATTGGTGGTGGGAAAAATGGATAAAATGGACAGCCACATGCAAAAAAAAATGAAACTAGACACTATCTTACATAATATACAAAAATTAACTTAACATGGCTTAAAGACTAAGATGTAAGATCTTAAATCATAAAATATATAGAAGAAAACATAGGCAAAATACTTCACTACAATGTTTCAAAGATGTCTTGAGGAATGCAACTCCAATAGCAAGAAAAACAAAAATAAAAATAAGCACATGGAATATAAAACTTAAGAGTATCTGCACAGTGTTAGAAATGATCACCCAAGTGAATAGGAGATTACAGTTGCACATCATATATCTGAAAAGGGACTAATAGCCAAGATCTACAAAGAATTCATATGACTAAAACAAGTGCAACAACAAAACCCATCCAATCCAAAAAAAATGAAAGGCAGAAGAACTAAATAGATACTTCTCCAAAGAAGACATACAAATGATCAACAGGAACATGAAAAATGTTCATCATCATTTATCATCAGTAAAATGAAATCAAAACAATAGTGAAGCTGGCTTATGACAAAATCCAAGAAGAACAGAACAAGTGTTGGCAAGGATGTGGAGAAATAGCAAACCTTATACACTGCTGGTGGTAATGTGAACTGGTTCAGCATCTATGGAAAACAGTATGGAGGTTTCTCAAAATATTAAAAACAGAGCTACCATATGATCTAGCAATTCTATTCCTAGGTAGATATCGACCTGAAACATGAAAAACACTAATTGGAAGGAAGGTATGCATTCCTGTGTTCAGTGTAGAACTATTTAACAAGTTATGGAAACAACTTAAGTGGCCAATGTCATATGAGTGGATTAAGAAGATACACATATACTCTCGCACACACACACACTAGAATACCATGCTGTTATAAACAAGGATGAACTGTTTCCATTAACAACATGGATGGAACTGGAAGGATTATGCTAAATGAATTAGTCAGAAAGAGAAAGACAAATAGTAGACGATTACTCTCATATGTGGATTATAAAGAAACAAAACAAAAGATGAAAAAATAAAAAACAAAGTCTAGAAATTTGACTGTAAAAATGAGGCTACCACAGGAGAAGGGGAAGGATGAAAACAAAATGTGGAAAGGGCTCAATAGATTACGGTGGAGGACTTGGGTGCCTTGCTAGTGGTGTGGTGTGGTAACATATATCTGAAGAGTTGTAATCCCATACCTCTGAATAAAACACAGTTTCGTAAACCATTGTTATATCAGTGGAAAAAAAATTAATAATTAATTAGTTAAATGAAATTAACTAATCTACACATCAAAAGTGGAGTTTTCTACACTCAAAGTAAACAGTAGAATTTTACTAGAATGTTAAGTAAAAATTGAAACTTCAAGGCAGTATAGATATAGAATATGGCATGACTGGCTGGTTCTTATCCTCTTATTACAATATTTAGTGGTGTATATTAATTATACCTAGAAAACGAAACACAACTGGTGCAGGGCAAATGAGAGACTGGCTGATGATAGGTGACTAGATTATGTTTGAATATTTAAGATATTCAGAGCTTTGACTTCTTCAAAATTACAGGTAAGAGTAACAGAGTCTTAGTCTTACCTCACGGGTAAGACTATGCTGGGTTTTAGTTTTTGAATTCACATGTAATTCCCAAATGTGACCACAATAAGAAACAATGACATTTGTCTTTCAATCTAAAAGAAGCCATTTTTTCAGCATTTTTCATCCATTGTTCAAGTCAGATTATTCTAACCCTGGACGCTTAACAATATGAGGATAGTCAAGAAATCAAGAAGGGGGAGATTCAGCAAATTGTGAAATTACATGTCAGAAACGTAGAGGATTGTCTGTTTTCATGAAATGACTAAAACTGTACAGGTACTACATATTGCTGATTCTAGATTAAACAGACATGCAGGCAGAATCAAGTGAAAGGGCCTCAAAATAATTTGACTTGGATTAGTGTGTTTTATAACAGCAATGCTTTAAACTATCTTTGATTTGATTTCAATTATGAGCTTTGAATAATTATCTCTAAACTTATAGGTAAGTTAGGATTTTCTTAGGAATTGAGACAAAAGTATGTTTTTAAATACCATCATAAAGTCCAAACTGGCTTGTCCTCAATACATCTGAAAAGCGGAAATATTTATTCTACTTCTGGGAATTCCTCATTGATATATAGAAGTAACTCAACATGTCTTGCTTTGTCCTGCATTGACTCAACCACTTGCAAAATCAACAACCCACAAACTTTTTAACATAGCCATTCCCAGGACCTTGAATACAGCCTGGCCTCTTATAGTATGTTCCACAGACCAGAGGCAAAAACATCAGGGAACTGAAGAAAGAGCATAATAATCTCAGGCCTCATACAGACCTATAGGATGATAAGCTGTACTTGAACAAGATCTTCAGTTGAGTTCTATGGACATTAAAATTTGAAAAGCACAAGGCTAGAACAGTGTTTCTTTCCAAGAGTGGTAAACTGATTACCTATCCCAGAGTCACCTAGAATGTTCTTCTAAAAAAATAGCTTTCTGGACCTGACCACAGATTGAGTGAAGCACTGTTCTGTGTTGGAGACCTTGAAACTGCATTGTTAACAATTTCCCCTCCCTGACACTTGGGCAACCTATTGTTTGAGAATTAGCAGAGTAGTGTTTTTAGAACTGAATGTGATTTCGTGTGTGTGTGTGTGTGTGTGTGTGTGTGTGTATTCTTCATGAAACTAAAGTCCTTGAGCAAGACATTTAAATTAAAAATATCAAAGAGCAGAGTGAATATAAACACTCACACACACACACACACACACACACTCATGAGTTTAAAATAACTGCAAAAAGAAAAACTCCCTTTAATATCAGAAGAACCACCGAAGGTAGTTCTGTTGAGCATCTGCAATGAAATGCAGACTAACCTGTTGTATTAGAGAGGAGGGGAATTCAGGGGAGAGGAGAGGGAGTAGTAAATCATGAACAATAATGACATCACACACATCTGCTCTTGTTTAAAACATCACTCTCTTGTATTCCTTTGAAATATTATTAAAAATCTATTTGATTCTAATAGTTCACTTTCAATACAGGAGAAAGAATTTTTGTATCCACCACATGTGAAAAGAAAAATATAAAAATATCAAAAATACTGGGTGTTTACCCAATTCTGTACAGGAAAAGCCTTTATTAATGACTACTGGAGGTGAATTTCTTCTCAAATGTCAAGTAAAGTTACTCTGTATTCTATGTTGTGCTATAAAAAAAAAAAAACAAAACACTAGTCTATCTTTTGTGTGTTTACAAAAAACTGAATTTGGTACAAGATCCACTTTTCTTCTGGATGTCTGATATCAGAAAAATACCACTGAAATTCATTTTGCAAGATGTAAATTACCCCTGCAAAGATTTGGACATCTGGCTAACATTTTAGAACTACAAAATAATTTCCCTTAAGATATTAAAAGTATCAAAAAAGATTAGCACACAGGAGTAAGACTTAATGGCCACACACAAAGTTAAGCAGAAGAAATGGAGACCTATTGACAGCAACAGGAAATTACATTTGAAAAGGAGCAATGTTTCATACCTTTGAAATCTTACTCTCAGAAAGGTACATACCTCAGAGTACAGAATTCCCATGCTGTTCCTTCAGATGGTTCCTTCACCACTACAGCTTTTAGAATCTGGAGGTGTTACTGATTAACATCAAAATCCTTCCCAAGGAGAGAAAAGTACCCAAAAACCCAGGGCAGTGCAAGTTCTTTCCTACCACAATAATGCGCTCTCTTCCAGCAATGCAATTGGTAACACGCCCACTAGAAAACCCAACCCAATGAGACAAAGGCATTAGTTAACCACGTAGTGATCCGACCGGGACACCATCTAATATTACCAGCCTGAGGAACCGGTTTCTGAGTCATATTTGGTCTGCCAGTGGTAGTATGTGGAAAGAAGCAAGTTGAAGAGAAGGGAAATGTCTAACATTGGCAGGAAGGACTCAGCGGTTCAGAGTGTTTAAGACATTTCCTAAATGAAATAGTTCTTCTGTGGCAATTGAGAAAGGCTAGAGAGAACATTTTTTCTTATTAGAACCATAAATGTCTGCCATAGAACTTGACCTTCCTGAAAAATAGCCTTCAGAATTTTCGCTAAGGATTATTTACCATTTTTAAGAACAGAGATGATTATTCCTTGATGTTTTGGTTAATAGAAACTAATTAAATAACAAGTCAATTATGGTTGATTAATAAGCTATACTATTTTATATTAAAAATGTGTTCTTAATCACTTTCAAATTCAAAAACTCAACTCTAAAGAATCAGTATTATTTACACTGTCATTTATATCCTAATTAATTAAATTATATTAAACATTTTAAACTACATTTATGGCATTACTATAGTTAATTTTTCCTTTTAAGCACTTCAATTATCAGTCTAACAAGGAATACTTTCCCAGCTACTTAAATGTTCTCATAAATCTATTAAATTATACTTATTATACAATAAATATTAAGTTGTCTTAAACATTCTAATACTGTTTAAACCAAATTATTTCATAACATTTAATTTAAAAATTGCAAGTCTAAAATCAATTACTCTAATCAATTACACATTTTCAATAGAATCACCAGGTCAACATGCTAACACGACTAATCTTTTGAACACTGAAAACATTTTATATAACAAATATAATACCAAATATTCACACAATTTCTCTGAACTTAACACAATCATAGAAAAGTGTTAAACATTACCAAAATTAAAAAAACCATACACCATGAAAGAAACAGTTCAACCATCCCAAGCAAATTTTTGTGATTGTTCCAATTAGTTTGGTTTCCTAAGCCCCCAAAATTAAAGGCCACGATCCAAGACTCGTATATGTATAATCAGGAAAATTCATCCTACCCCATTATAGAACATGTCTAAAAAGTAAAGAAAAGAACAGGCCTAAAATGAAGCTGTTCACTGTTCATGGTGGCCCACACCCAGACTTAATGCCTAACCTAATTATAGGTTGCAGCCTCTTCCAAAAATGGATTCTAAATCAATCAATCTGGAGTTTCCTGGGTAGCCCTTATAAGGTAATCTAACGATAAAAAAAACTCACTGCCTTTCCCTGAGGTAAGGCAGCTTTTCCTGAAACAATCTTTCTTTTCTCTTGCTAATAACCTGTCCCACCCTCTTTCTGACTATGAAAACCTTCCATTTGGGGCAAGACCCTTACAGAGCCTTTCTGTTTGCTAGATGGGATGATGCCTGGTTCATGAATTCTTTAATAAAGCTACTATATCACTAACGCAAATGAATTTTGTTTTTTAAGAGATATAATGAGCTATTTTCATAACTGTTACAATAAGAACTACATACTTTAGTATGATCTTGGCTTTGGGGCCAACTGCCTAGGAGCTTAAGAATCAGCTAATTCTTCTGTTGGAAGACACGAACATCTGAAATACCCACTAAGATTGCAGCTGGCTTCCTCTTTGGTTTGGGGGATTTTGCGTTTCTTTACTTTCTTAAGACTCCCATTGACCTGAGCATTAAGGTTATTTCCACTGGGTACTTCACTATCTTTTGTAATCCTTTTAGTTTCTTCTTTTGTTTTGTTTTGTTTTGTTTTTTAGTCTTTTCTTTTTGGTTTTTTTTTAAATGTATATATTTTTATTTTTATTTATATCTTTTACATTTTGTATTCCCCTTGGGTAACCCACCACCAATTCATCTGTGATCCATCTCTGTGGTTCCTTGTGTCCTTTTCTACTTCATTCTGTGCCCTTATCCTCCCCCCTCCCCCCACCCCAGTGTCTCTCTCCTATTTGGTTTCCGTAGAGTCCTGTTATAAGTGAAACCATTCTATATTTTTCTCTTTCTTTCTGGCTTATTTTGCTGAGTATGATCCCCTCTAGCTTTTAGTTTCTTTTGTGACCTCTTATAACTAATCTGTAGTGGATAGAACTCTTGACTATCACTATCTCTCTGATAATGCTACTGCTAGCTTCTTTCTCCAAGCTTTTTCCTCTTTGACTGAACTGAAAAGATTTCCTTAATTTCCTATCCAGACCCAACTCACCTACCTGATTCTTTGATTTGACTGCATTGTCATGTCATTCCAAAATATGCTTCTTCAACATGAAGACAATTTTGATTTGATTATATGTAAGAAACTGCAGACACACAGGAAACTCTGAAGACTGAGTAAAATTTATCCTTTCTTAGGGGACATTTATTTATAAAGAAAATCCCTATTTGTAATGGTGTCTCTCCATTTCAGGAAGAGAACAATGACTCCAAAACCCTGAAACTTTTATCCATGGATGAAGTAACAAACTTAAATCTAGACACCATCTTACATTTGTTTCCCATGTTTCCCTTTGTTTACTTAGTCATCTTCCAGACCTGTTCCTCATCCCTCAACATTTTTTTGTCATTAGCTAAAGATACTATTTCAGGGAGTTTTACTCAGTTTCCTGGGCTCGTCCTATGTATACAGAAGGGATACATGTTATTAAACTCCTGTTTTTCTCTTGTGAGTCATCTTTTATTACAGGGGATTCTCAGCAACAGAATCTTGGACAGAGAGAGGATTATTTTCCCCCCCGCTACAATCTGATTTTAAATGCACAATACTCATAATTATGAAAAATGAACAGTTCCAATGTAGGTTGACTCTAAAAACAAACCAATAAAAAAGTAATTGACTCATTGTGATTGGTAAAATACTTGTATTTAACTCTAGGTCTGTCACTCTAGGCCAGGAATGATTTTGCCCCTAGGTAGGAATGTTAGACTTAGCAAATAAAAATACAGGATATTCAGTTAAATTTGAATTTGAGATAAATACACTGCTGAGGGAAGCAGTGGGATAGATAGGAGAGGCCTGCCACGCCATGTGGGAACCTCCCCCGCCAGGCATCGAACTTGCGTTGCCACTGCCGACAGCTCCACAGCACAGTGTTTAACCTCTGAGCCACCAGGGAAGCCCCTGGTTTTCTTTTTAAATTGAAAATTAAAGACATTTCACAACATCTGGAGACAGTTTGGTTGTTATGACTGAATCCTGACAAAACTGATGGGTACCAGGGACCCCAAACTGTTAAAGGGAAACAAAGCCCTGTTCTAAGGGTCTGGCCATCCATGTGACAAAGAAACAGAAAGCAGAGTTTAACTACTGTGCTTGAAGACCTTTAATTAGTGAGTGGCTCCAAGGGGAGAAAGAGAGAAAGAAAGAGACAGAAAGAGAGAAGAAAGGATTTCAAGTAACAGACTCTTGGGTCAAACTCCCCAAATCAACCACCTCCTCAAAGACAAATGCAGCCAAACTGACTGGGCACAGAGCAGGGCAACTGAGGCCCAAAAGCTTGGTAGGAGTTCACACAACCTTCCAGCTAAGAACCACAAGGAAAAGGTGAGGCAGACCTGAGACAAATGGCACTGCAAAGATGTGAAATTCAAAATGTACCAAATAGTCCACTACAAGGTAAAGATGGGGCTACCATTATCCTGCTCACCTGCCAAAGTGTTAAAGTCCCAAGAGCAACTTCTCCACATACCTTTCTTTCCTCCTTTCAAACACCAATATGCTTCACTACTTCCTCCTTCCTGGCTTCTCTCTATTCAGGAAATCCAGTTTGGGACATAGTAGGAGCTGTAATCCAAGGCATCTGAGATGTTGGTGGTATGGATTGGGGGCGGTGAAGAAAACAGTACCCATTCCTGCAGCCACAGTGATGCTCTTCCCTCATTTGCAATGACACATCCTCTCACAGAACCAGGGCTGAGGGCGTGTTACTGGAATCAAAAGGATAGAAACTGGGGATACTATTGAATACCCTGCAGTGTTGAGGACAGTCTCTCACTGTATAGGATTATCCTGCCCCATATAGTGCTAGCATAAATAAACCCTCCTTTAGGCCAGCAGGAGAAATTAAATGTGAAGGAAGAGAACTTGATAAATTATAGTGTTAGAATGTGTGAACATGAATATTTGGACTCCTATTTAAATGAGTTCAGGAGGCTACAAAAAGAGTGCCCAAGCATGCAGAAATCAGCAAACTACAGGTCCCGTCTGCCTTGGGATTCCCTGTTTCCCTACCTCTAAATTTATTCGCATGAATTCTATTTTTTAACAATCGACAGTGTTTTGACCATTTTATTGAGAATGTATTTGAGTCAGGCAAGTGAGGAGGCATAAAACTAGTCAGAGATTACTGTATTAGGTCAAGTGAGAGAAGACGGTACTAAGGCACGATAGGAGCAGTAGGGGTGAAAACAAGAGGATGAATTTCAGAGTTTAGGAAATAGAAATAGCAGACTTTTTTTGACTATGCATTATTAGACAATGATGAAATAAACTTCTAGGCCCAAGATGGAGCCACTTCAGTCCTGCTCTGGGTGCTCCAGCAGCACACCAACTCTTAGATAAATTTTTGTTCCTATAAATGTTCTGTTTGACCAGAAATGCAATATATCCAGGCAGCCAATCCCCAACAAAAAGTAAAATTTTCCTTGTTCAAATAAAGGCATATATGCAATCTTGGCCAATCAATGTAAATCAAAGCTCTTTCCTTTTTCTCTGGTTGACCTCCTGGCCTCATATAGAAGTCACTGACCTCCTTGCAAACTGACCTGTTGTGCTTCTACCATTCTGTAAAACTCCACTTTTACTCAAATCTACCTCAGGAAGACTGCTCCACCACTATGAGGCATAGTACTCCCCCAAACCGTGGATTATTTTTGCTTGAATGAAGGACAACAAACATATTGCTAAATTGTTCTGTTTTTGTCATCTGACAGCCTCATCTCCTGGTGCTAAATACTTCTCTGTGTTTTATTCTGTGAGCTGACTGGAGCACTCTGCAAGCTACAGTTCTTTTTTCCCCACTGACCTCCTGTTAACTTCTTACTGTAGAGGAGCAAAATCTGCCACCCCCAAAATATGTCCCTTTGGCATAAGGGTTAATCCCTAGGAGGTATTACAGACCCTGACTCAAAAGAGTGGATCCTTTGTCCTCTAGGGAAAGAATTCACCAGAGACCCTAAGTGTAATTGAGAGAAACAGGCTTTATTAGAGGCTCAGGCAGGAGTGAACCAGTGCCAAAAAAAAAAAAAAAAAGGGAATTTAGCCTGGCTCAAATGGTGTTAGTAAGTGCAGCGTTAGCGAGGAATACAGCATCATAACGTGTTCTATCTAGGTTAAGCTATACCCAGACATGCGCAGATAATTACATTCCAATTGCATGTGTGGGCTGTGAACCTTCTTGCTCCAGGAAATTGGGAAATATGCCTGGTCAGGATCAAACACTTTTGATCTAGCATAGTGCCTCAGGGTCATTGAACATTTTTGCCAGTCCATGATTTAACCCACGTGTTCAAATAGGACATGCAGCCACACATCCTACCTGCTCAAAATTTCTCTTCCCTAGGTTGTCCCACAGGTGCTCTGCAAGTTGAGTGGAAACACCTTCCTCACTGTACCCTAATCTCTTTCTTATTAGTGGAGAAGGCAGTGATGGCAGACCTCCTGACCTCCACACATCTTTTCCTCTGTCTTTAATTGAAGATATTTAAGATGGTGACTGGAATCATTTTGCCGAGAAATCAGTTTTGCTGGATTTCTGCTACAAATGCAATTGGTATACATGTTACTATTAATTTTTTTTTTGCTTGTCCATTTGTCTGATCTTTGATCACTGGTCAACAGTAAGATTGTTAATGACTTAAAAAGGCCTTAATCTGTAGTATCTTGGTGTGCTGAACATGAATATATCCCTGAAATTTTTTATTAGCTCTCATTTTGAAGATATTTCATAATTCAGTTTATATGATTCATCATGTAAATTTATTCAGTAGGACTGCAACAACATCCTAAATCAGCCTAGAATCATGTAATATTGCATCGCATTGCATAATAGCATCATTCACACATCATCCAGGCTTGATTGCATCATTTTCTGATGCAATGCAATACTACTGCCAGGTGGCTGCTGAAGTAAGCTGACGTCAGCAGTGCACTAGAGAAAGCCCTGTCGGAAAGGTTGAGCATTGAAAATATTTCAGACTTTGTGCGAGACAGTTGAAGCTACTGTTCCATAGAACTGTTATTATTTTATCCATTTAGGCACAATACAGAACAGTAATGCCTCGAAAGTGCGTTAACAGCGTGGGCAATTTCTGCTCTATTTGTGGGGAAGTGACATTTGCCAACTAGAAGAAAAATATCACTTCTCAAGTGAAGAAGGCTTATCATCTTTATTTTGGATGCAAGGTTAGTGACCAAGAAAAGCCCTGGGCCCCACATATATGCTGTGCTACATGGACAACACAGCTTTCACTGTGGTTAAATGGCAAAAGAAGATCAATGCTGTTTGCAGTCCCCATGGTATGGAGAGAGCCAAGTAACCGCATAAAAGACTGTTCCTTCTGCTTGGTTCCTCCTCTTTCTGGCGGAATAATGAAGCAAAAGTAGTCGAGAATAGTCTACCCAAATATTCCGTCTGCATTGAGATCAGTTCCACATGGTGAGGGACTTCCTATTCTAGAACCTCCAGCAGAATATTCTCTTGATTCGTCTGATGAGGACAAGGATGAGTCGACCTGTTCTCCTGTTCCATCAGCATGCAGTGATCCAGATTTTCACTGTGGTGCATCATCAACCCCACACAGACTAACACAGGAAGAACTAATGGCCTGGTTCATGATTTGGACTTATCCAAGAACAAGGCAGAATTGCTAGGATCAAGACTCCAACAATGGAATCTTCTAGAAGATGTCACAATTACTTTATATCGAAAGCATCACCAGCAATTGGAGCCTTTCTCCAGAAAAGAAAGTACTCTAGTATTCTGTTCTGATATTGAGGGCCTTGTGAATGCCTTAGAAATCACTCATGACCCACCAGAATGGAGACTATTTCTAGACTCTTCGAAACTGAGTCTTAAGGCCGTGCTTTTGCACAATGGAAACCCTCTTACATCTATTCTATTCCTGAACAGCTGTACAAGAGACAAACGAAAAAATCTAAGAAATAGTCTATGACTTGATTTTTTTGCAGGTATTAACCATAGGCCTATTACTATTGGCATGCATTTTGTGATGTAAACATCAATTTATTGCAGATTACAAAAAAAAAATAGAGCCCAAATTAGGATTTGACTGTCATATTCATGTTGAGCACATACAAATTGATAGGAAATGACTAATTTTATTTCAGTAACATGACTTTTGTAAAAATGTGTTGACCAGTGTTATTTACCTGCTTAAAAAATCTCAAGAAGGGTGTGAAAATATTTTCCCCACCTTCCCTATGTTCTAAAAGAGTTCACTTAAGGGAAACTACAGGACAAAAGGGAGACCTGCTCAGTCCTACATGCTCACTGATCCTATCAGCATAAGTCCCAACAATACACCTTCTTAGAAACAGAAATTCATCCAGCTTTTTCCCACACCTCCAGAGCCAGCCTAACCATACCTGTCAGAGGTACCATCACCTGCTGTCTTCCTCCCCCAACCTTACATTCCCCTGAATTCCTATGATAGCAGCAAACAGACAATGACGCCTCCTCAAGGCCTGGGTCCCCCAAATTTCAGAATCCTTGTCCTAAGTGTCTAAATTCTAAGAACCCCAACCTCTGCTTTTTGTCCCCCCATCCAAAGGGTGGTAGCTGCTGCTGCAATTCTCTCTGTTTACATCAGCCTTCCCTCTTTACCTTTCAGCCCTCTAACACACCGCTGATTTCTCATATATGATTCTTCTGTTAAAATAACTAATGTGGTTTTATCTACTGGATCCTGACTGATACAGTATTCTAGAGATGTGTAGAAAACTAGAAGTAACATTTCAGTAATTTTCAAACTGATATAAGATACATGGGGAATGACAGATTAAGGATGGCATGCAGGTTTCAGGCTTAGGGAAATTGGTACACTTTTTATACCTTTCACCTGTTAAACTGTAATTCAGCAATGAGCTAGAGCCTTATCTGCAAAGGAAACCAAAGTTTTTATTTGGGAGCTTTAGGGAGACACCACTAGAAGGCCAAGTAAGTGCTCAATTGTGGGGAAAAATACAATGCTTACATAGGAAGATCTACCGCCTACCTGTAAACTAATAAATTCTTAAAAGGGAAAAGAAAAATATGCAAGGGGAAGACTGCCTGCATATTAATTAGCGTGGTGACAGATTGTCCTCTTTGAGTCCGAGCCGAGATTGTATTTGTTGATCTCTGTGGCAGACTGGCATCATCTCTACAAACGCCTAAATTCTGGGTGTCAGATTGCTGGTTTAAGGGGGGTGAGATATGCCTTTGGAAATACAGATTACCAGGAGGTCCAGCTTTGTAGTTGTGTATAAGTTCTAGACCCCTAATGGCATTTTGGATGTTCTCCTTCTCAATTTGTTATAGGGCAATGTGAAAAGCGTTGGCCTGACTCTGGGTCCTTACCCGCACACTTTAAAGGGATTTATAATGAGACTCAACTGCAGGCACAGACAAAAAGGTGAATAAAGGGTTTATTTACAAAAACGGGAAATGAGAAAGGAATAACTAGGGATAAATTGGTGAATACGTCCTACCAATTCCGCTGAGCTGGAGCCCCAAGAGCTCATTGAAAGCCAGTGAAAAACCAGAGACCCCTACAGCCCACATGCCTGGTTATGTACCAAAAGTGGCTACTTAACTCCACCCTTAGTTCCCAGCACTCCTCCCTTCGGTGATGATGACATTATGGGATTTGCAGTTCTTGGTGTCTTGGATCTCTTTGGTCTGGTGTGCAGTAGGGTCCATAAAACCTGTTTGTGGAGTTTGTTCAGAACATCCTTTTCCCTCAATATAAGGTCCGTGGGTGTTTAGAAATATTTCTTCCTTAAATAACATAAGGACTTTTTCTATTCATTTTATCACCTTTATTGAAAATGATATCTAATTAAGTGCTAAACAGATGCTTTTGTTTCTGAGCTTTATACATTGGAGCCCCGTTGCCTCTTTCTGTAATTCTCTTGCAAGTGAATGCTTTTTATATGGTTTGTTTTCATAAATGAAGTCCAGGACTCAGGCTAAATTGCAATAGCAATTATTACATTGATTATGTGCAATAACATAGGTTTTTACTCCCAAGACTGAAAATTCTTATAAATTTATAATAAATTTGGAACTTTCCAGTAAATAAGAAATGCCTAGTAATGGAAAAGGAAATGGGGTCAACCAGTCATTAAAATAAAAAACAATTTTAAGCTTAACTTTAACAATAGGTCATTTAATTGTTCAGCACTTATGCAACATTTAATTCCAGGGTGTGTTATTTTTCTGTGTCACCATATACCATGTACTTTCAGAATTAGTTTTTATCAAGATGCTTTCACAGAAACACGGAGCAAATATCATGCTCATGTTCCCATGGTCATTGGAAGGCTGTGACTGATATCCTAGTATTTGAGATACTTTAAATGGAGGCAAGAGTTTATATTTCTTTTTTTTTAAAGAATTGATTTATTTATACATACAAGAACTGGGGTGTAAGCCAGAGATGCGAGGGGTGAGAGGATTCACCAGAGACGGAGTGGGGAGCAGAACATGCAGAGCTACTGAAATACACTGCTGAGGGGAGCAGTGGTTCACACAGAAGAGGTCTGCTGTGCCACATGGGTTAGCTCCCTGGCCAGGGATCACACTTGTGCTTGAGTGGCTGGCCATAGCTTCATAGTGCTGAGACTTAACCCCTTGCACCACCAGGAAGGCCCTATATTTCTTGTCAAAAAGAAAAAAAAAAAGTAAACTAGGAAGTAACTCTATTACTGGCAATCCTGTTACACTGTATATACCATCTACTTCTGCCAACTCTCCATTGTACCTTCAGCACCTCAGGAATCTCATTTAAATTGTTAACCCTCTTTCAATTTTGCAGTGAAACCAGTTTCACAGTCTGAGACAAGATATACTCTTTAGATAGTAGTAGCATGTGACAAATTTATGAACTTACTGCTGTGACCTAGGTTGGCTGGCACTGCTTATTTTACATTTTGATCTACAATTTTCTCTTACTCCCGGTGACTTTTAGAGTTTAAAACAGGGATGACATATTTATTCCTTTGTGGGGCCTTAATATTCATTTCCCCTCCATGTTTATGAAATCAACTTTTTATGGAGTTTTGTTTATTAGTTTTGTTCTATTTTATAATAAAGAGTTGGGTTTTTTGAATTTTTAAAAATCAAACTGTTGTCAGGTCTGGTTGGCCAGATTCTGATCCTCCCTCTTTAGAAGTTGACCTTCTCCTCTATTCTTCTTAATGCCCAGACCTTTCAACCAGTCATTTGCTATAGAATAAAGCATCACATACCACAAAGAATTCAAAGCATTCCTTCTTTTTCCCTATAAATCATGAATGCACCAAAACAAGTAACAGAGTTGCTTGCGGACCTGAAATAAAACATCCTATCATATTGACATTTTAAAATTGCTTGGAAAGTATTAAGAATGGTGACATCAGAAAGATTTAAAAACCATTAGCCAGAACTTTACTCATAGCCAACCATTTTAGAAGACACTTACCAAACTAAGTTATGAAAGTTTTTTCCGTGTTCTTAACCTCTCTTTCCCTTCCCCACTTTACATTTCTCACTCCCACATTATATTGCAAGCCAGCTATATGATGCAATGTTTAAAAAGGAGAAGGAAACTGTGACAGATAGGAATTCTACGTGACATTTACAATTTAGGAAACATCACACATTTTTATTTTTTTAAGCAGATTAGAAGTGATTTGAACCTTGCTTTCTAAGATTTTGAAGTAATCTGATATTGACCAAATTCCCTGGATTTTCCCCTTCCTTGAGATTGCCAGAACTCTTAGGGTCTAGTACTCAGTGGCACTCAGTGCATCACCACTGTCTTCATTAGCATCAGCCCTATCATGCTTATGGGATGTGCCAGCTCCTAACATGGGATTTTGCTAAAATGTAAGCTTGCCACACTCACATCAGAAGTCTGAATCAGAATCTCTAGGTGAGGACCTGGGAATTGCATTTCAGTAAGCACTGCAGGTGATTCTGAATCTGGGGCCACATTGAGAAAGGGTGATTTTTATCAGTCTTTTTTATACAAAAGACTGGCAAGATAGTAGTAGCATGTGACAAATTTAGCACTTTGGCCTCAAATACAGTTTTGCACTTACATCTACGTGCATTTGAGTTTGATATTCTAAAATTCTTCATATAAAATCAAAGAAACTGTACAATATATAATATGCCCTCCTGAATTAATACCTCTACTCTTTCAACAGCTATATTTGGGTGGACATTTTGGGGGTCAAGACTGCCTGATCGTTTCTATTTCAGGAAAGAAGCCTAAGAGAGTCCTTTTGTAGCAGAGACATCTCCATAAAGGGGTAGGCGCCATGTTCCCCACCCCCATTTACATGCAGCTGCCTTGGACTGGCTACTGGGAATTTAGGCAGAGCTGAGTGTCCATATGAAACTGTATTACACTGAAGGTGGGTGGACGGGAGAGACGTGAAGAAGAAGGGCCCACTTAATTTTTTGGCTTTGGACTCGCACCAGGGACTTGGGGGACCTGAGAAGACACAGGGAAAGAGAGATATGGAGACACACTTGGGTGAGAGACACTAGGGAGGCTGACAATGGTGGATGTTACCTTGATTTGTATTTTGGTTTGCTCCATTTGTCCCAGACTTGCCTGCCCTCTTTCGCCCTGTATCTAGGGTTCCCCACCAGAAGGTGCCTTAGACCTGTGGAAACCTTTCAGGCCTCAGAGACTCTGCTTCAGGCCAACCCTGTTTGGCTGGACACTTACCCAGAGGGGATGGGACACCTTGGGTATTTTATTGGGAAACTGTTATCCTTTCTTCTCTCTGTGTGCACAACAATCCTTTTAAAATTCTTTTACACTAAGTGTTCATGGATGGTGAGATCCCGTGGATGGTGGAGAGTGTGCAAGTTTGTGCACTAATACATTGGTAATTATCCATGAAACAGGAACAGATGTACAGATAGATAGATACATAGATACACACACACACACACACACACCTGAATTGTTGGTAGCAGGATTTTACCCAGTAGATTTCCTAGATGCATCATCCTTGGTCATCAACAGTTTGTTGTTTCTCTTATGAACTCATACATTTTCAATGGGGGTGATATCACACACACTCCACCAAAGGAAGAATTGCTTCTTGAAGGGAGAAAAACAGCCTTATAATTTTAATGATATAAAATAATTATAGATTATAGATTAAAATAGAGTGTGTAAATGGGGGGCTTCCCTGGTGGCTCAGCGGTTAAGCACTGTGCTGTGGAGCTGTTGGCAGCGGCAATGCAAGTTCAACGCCCAGCCAGGGAGATCCCCGCATGGTGCGGCAGACCTCTCCTGCCTCGCCCGCTACTCCCCTCAGCAGTGTATTTCCCTCGATCTGCCTGTTCTGCTCCCCACTCTGTCTCTGGTAAATCCTCTCGCAGCCCCACAGCTCTGGCCTGTACCCCAGCTTGTATGCATAAGTAAATAAATTTTTAAAATAAGTAAATAAATAAATAAAATAAAATAGAGTGTGTAAATGGATATACATAAGTTATATGTGGTATTAAGATTTCATGGAGGAGGAACAGTTAGGGAAAAAATTGTCTAGGGAGGTATAATGACAAAAAAGGTTATGATACACAGCTCCCCCTGATTTTTACTATTATTTACTATTAGTATTTACTTATTATTCAATGGACAAATAGCAAGAACTTCATCCATATTACTTCACTTAAATTTCCTTTACAATAATCCTAAAAGACTGGCACTGTTATTATTCCTATTTTCATTGAAGAGGAAACTAAGACTCTGAGAGGTGAAATTTCCTGCCGAAGATCTGGTGACAGGTATTGATAAAATTCTCCCCCAGGCTACTTTATGATTCTGCCACCTCTAAGAGATTATTTTGGTCTTAATATTCTTTAGTCCTTAGAAGCAAGTAAGTTTCTTGCCTCCAGGATGGTTTCTTGGTTTCCAGAACTGGGCTCACCTCAGCTTCCCAGGTATCACTGGCCTTCTGACACTCCAT
The DNA here is from genome assembly GCA_004024925.1 of Scalopus aquaticus. NCBI lineage: Eukaryota > Metazoa > Chordata > Mammalia > Eulipotyphla > Talpidae > Scalopus > Scalopus aquaticus. Next base: position 122,731 of record PVIJ01002122.1, read on the forward strand.
ACTGCTCACCATGACCTCGGATTCAGTGGGGAAAGAGGAAGTGCCCCCTCCTCCTCTGGGTTCTTCTTGAGCTAGTCAACCAATCAAATTACTATCAGACAGACCAATAGGAGAAAAGAACAAATTTAATTACCTACCTATAGAGAATCCCCTGGATGTAGATTTTGAAACCAATGGGGCCATAAACCCTGAGTTTAAGTATGGGATGGGGCCTGCACCTTTAAGGAGAGAGAAAGGGGACTCACCTGATGAGAAGAGGGGGGCTCCTATGACAAAGAATAGATGCTGGCCCTTCCATGTGGATAGATTTCTCTAATAAAAAGGTAATTTCTGATAAATTCTGGATAAATCTCCAAATTTACATTCTTCTAGATAGTTGAGGGAATGGCAAAAGTTTCTCAAGATGCTGCAGGTTTTAGCTGATTACTTCAAAATAATTCACATGCCAAAGTCACTTGGCTTGGGAAGGCCTGTTGTGAACATCTTGGAGGCATGGAGCTAGGGGTGCATTCTGTCTTTAATTCTCTGACCTTTTTAAAAGTCCAATTCTACCAACTGTATTGCATGACAATGAAATGCAACATTAGTAACTCTGATCTAATTAGTGGCTAACAGAACACAATTCCAAAATTCTTAAAATGTTCCTCTCACAGAGCAAACCCACCTACACTAGCCCCGTGGCAAGAGCGATCACTTGTAGACAGATAAAAGCAGAATTAGCAAGGAGCTAGTGTCAGGTTTCCTGGATGTTTTCCCATTTCCTCACCTCAAGATTCCTCTTCCCCTTTCTCCCAGGCCAAGTGAAAACACTGCCTCTTGGATATTTGAGCAATCCTAGGGGCCCAGCAGTAGGCAGGTCCTCCACACCCAGGCATGAGAATGGGGGTGTGCTGCAGGCACCACTGGTTTGCTTGGCAAGCTCCTGTGGCAGGTCCTCCTATGGGCCTGATGGCTCCTCTAAGGCCAGTAACTGGACATTGGCTTGGACGGTGGTATGACATATTAAGAAACCAGATTCTCAGTCTCTCCTCTGACTCCCTATATAAATTTGCATCTAATTAGGCTCTATTTTCTTCATCTATGAAGTGAAATAACTGAACAAGATTACTTCTAAAATCTTGACACTCAGGGGCCTCCCTGGTGGTGCAGGGATTGAAGTCTCAGTGCTATCAGGCTGTCGACAGCCACTGTGTCAAGCGTTTGATCCCTAGCCAAGGAGCTAACCCGCATGGTGCAGCAGACCTCCCCTGTCTGGCCCACTGCTCCCCTCAGCAGTGTATTTCAGTAAATGCACCTGTTCTGCTCCCACTCTGTCTCTGGTGAATCCTCTCACCCGCCCCCCCAAAACCTCTGGCCTACACCCCAGTTCCTGTATACATAATAAAAAATAAATCTTTTAAAAAATAATAAAATAAAATCTTGACTCTCAAAGTTGTTTATATAGGTATTCAAATAGCATAGTAACTAAATACTGCATAAAACAAGAGATGCTGTGATGGTATTGAAATATACCCTGTCTTTAGAATCTAAAAGAGAAAGGTTTTAGTTCTGGATGTCATGATGATTTTGGACCACTAACTTGTACTTATCTGAGCACCAGTTTCTCCATCTGAAAAGGAGAAAGAGAGTCATCAAAAGTAAAGAAGCTGGTGATTTGAAGGGCCTTGATTATAGCGAATGTGGGAAATTTGTCTGCAAAGATGGCCACCAATTCCTCCCCTTCCTGTGCATGCATACTGCTCTTCTCATCTATAGGGTGTGGTCTTGGGATTTGGCCAATAGGATGCAACAAAAGGGACATTATGCCAGTTCTGCATTTAGGCCCCAGTAGACCTGCCAGTCGCTTTATCACCTTCTCCTGGGATGTACCCATCCATGTTAAGAGATTCAAGCCAGGCTACCAGAGGACAAAGACCACATGGAGAGAGAGAGAAACCTAGACAAACTCCAGTGTTTTGACCACCTAAATACAAGTGATAAATAAATAAATAAATACAAGTGACACAGTCCTGAATGTTTCATATCTTCTAGATTAGTCAATTTACTAGCATATAAATGTTCATAGTGATGTCATGATCCTCTGAATTTCTGGATGTTTAAGGTAATTTCTCTTCTTTCACTTTTATTCTAAGTAAATTTGAGTTTTCTCCCTTTTTCTGTTTATGAGTCTAGCTAGAGGTTTTTCTATTTTGTTTATTTTTTCCAAAGATCGTGCTTTCAGTTTCAATGATCTTTTAGATCATCTTTCTGATTTATTTCTGCTCTGTTTTTTTAATTTCCTTCCTTCTTCTAATTTTTTGTTTGTTTTCATTTTTCTAGTTCCTTCAAGTGAGATTTAAGATTATTTATTTGATGTGTTTCTTTTCTTTTAAGATTTATTTATTCATGCATACAAGCTGGGGTGTAGGCCAAAGGTGTGAGGGGGTCGGTGAGAGTATTCACCAGAGACAGAATAGGGAGCAGAACAGGCAGATTGACTGAAATACATTGCCGAGGGGAACAGCAGGCAAAGCAGGAGAGGTCTGCTGCACCATGTGGGAAGCTCCCTGGCTGGGGATCAAATCATACTGCAGTGGCTCTGGATAGCTTCATAGTGCTGTGACTTAACCCATAAGACCACCAGGGAAGATCCTATTTAATGTATTTATTTCTTGATGTGGATCTCTATTGCTACCTACTTCCCGCTTAGTACTGCCTCTGTTGTGACCATCGGTTCTTGTAGGTTGTGTCCTCATTTTTATTATCTGACAGTATTTTTTTATTTCTTCTTTGATTTCCTCATTGACCCAACAGTCATTCAGTAGTGTTGTTCAACCTCCACACATTAGAGGTTTTTCCTGCTTTCCTTTTTCATTGATTTCTAGTCCGGTACTATTGTGATCAGAGAAGATAATCAATATGATTTCAATATTTTTGAATTTATTAATAGTAGTTTTGTGATCCAATCTGTGGTCTATGCTGGAAAGTGTCCCATATGGTCTTGAATATATATTCAGTTTTGAGGGGTGCCTATACGTTCTCATTCTTTGTTTAAAGCTATTGTTTGCTTGTTTATTTTCTGTCTGTGTAATTTGCCCATTGGTGAAAATGAGATGATGAAGTTCCCTACTACTTTTGTACTGCTACCAATGTTTGTAGTCAGATTTGATAATAATCGCTGTATATTTCGATGTGCTACATTTAGTAAATATATAGATGAGTATTGTTCCCATAATCATTGCATAACATTCATCCTTGTGTTTTGTTACCTTTTTTTAGCTAGGCATCTTTACTTGCCTTTCTTTGGATTCATTTGCTTGTAGGATTGCTTTCCAACAATAAAAGATCTATTCGATACACACATTTGGAATTTACAATGTGACTCTGATGCAAGGAAAAAAGTTTCGTTGTTCTGAATCCTGTGGTATTTTTCAGTTCACTTTTATTGCCTTAACCTTGCTCATGTATATTTTGAATTGTGTGTCTGACCTCAAAGTAAAATCATTAATGTCTCAAATTTTGATTGTCCATGAAGTGCACAAAATATCTAATTGTATTTAAATTTACTTTGGGGAAGATTACCAATAGAGTGTCTTGATATGATTATTTGATAGAACCCATAATTATACATAAAGCTTATCAACGATTAGAAAATGAAAGAATAAAAGACAAAAAAAGAGTATCTACTTATAATTTATATAAAGTTCAAAAGTGCAAACTAATATATGACCTTAGACTAGTTGTTATTTCTGGAGATGAGAAGGGCATAGTAATTGGAAGGGCACTTGAGAGAGTTTCTGGGATATTGGTAATGTTTTCTCTCAATATGGATTATAATCTCACAGGTATATTCACTTTAAGATAACTAATCAAGCTTATGATCTATAATAGTTCGCAATGATAATCTTATTTAAAATAAAGTGAACACAGAGAGATCAGGTGTTTGTGATCTGTGAGATAAATCAAGATAAATCTGGAATTAATTCTCAACAAATAAAGTTTTCTAAGACCTCTCCCACCAGTGTTTTCTCCACAGTCCCACAAACTCACCATCCTTCTTATCTTCATTCTTGTGCTTATCCTTTTTATCCCAAGTGGTGGTGAAAGGGATTCATCTATGCTTATGGTAGGTCCTGAACCTAAGTCATCAGTGACCCTATAGAAAGCCATTTTATTTAAGAAATAAGATAAGAAAAACTGCAATTTGGTGATATCCCATTTCTTTTCCAAGAAGGATTCCATTGTGACCTGACTTTCCCTCCTATCAACATGCCATGAGATACAAAACTTATCCTGTGCAGTTAAAAAAAAGAAGTATAATTACCACTTAGAGTGCCATCTGGTGTATTGTTTGCTAAGTACCAAAAACATCTCTGTTAAGAGCCATGAGATTTAAGATCTTTTCCTCATACACCCGAGAGGAGAAATCAAAAATTGTACAAAAATGAACAATGATATGTGTGTATGTGTATATATATGTACGCACACATACACACATAAACCTTTTCCTGAAGAATATATATCTTTCTTTGAATTTAATATTTGATGGAGTCCTAAATATTCCTGTTATGTATCATTTTGAGAAATATAGAATGACTACTGATGCAGTGGACATTTGTTTGCCTTAGACTATGGTCCTGAACAAATTATTTCTGGAAACTTAGCCACTATGAAACTGTAGGAAAATAAATATTGTATTTCCCAGACTTCTTTTCACCTCAGACATAGGCACATGACCCAGGGTCCACCAATTAAAAACATATGCCTCCTGAACTCAGAATCAGAAACTAGGAGCGAAAAGTCTGAGGCTTCCATTTTCATTCTTATGACTGCTTCCTGTTTCTAAAGACAATAATGGGATAATTCTAGCAAAATTCATGAGGGTCTGAAATTTTGCTCTACTTGAAAATTAACATACAGTTTCATGGGTATAGAGGAACCCAATACCTTGGGCCAAAGACAAGGAACTTTATTGTTACGGCACATCAAGATGCATATACATTAGTTCCTCTAAACCCTAATTCTGATGGGGGCAGTGGAGATGGGTCCAGATAGGTCCAAATACCTGAGCACACAGTAGTTGTGTTACAGGAGCGGTATGTGTATATTTATAATGGGCAATAAGCATGCCTGTCCTTTGCTATGGAGGAAAATCCTATTTCTACCTTCCATGGCTTCTGTTATGCAAACATTCTTGAAAGATAGTCTGGAACAATGACGATCAGTGACTCTGCTTGCAAGACGTGCAGAAATATAACACACGGGGGGGGGGGAGAATTGTCTTCTGACGCAGGGTCCAATGAATCAATGCTGATGGAACCGGAGGCATTAATTGCAGTGACTCAATTGAACAGTGGGGCTAATGGTGTCTCCACCAGACCAGTTCTGCAGCATTAATTTCAGCATTAATCCTGGCTTCATTTTCTCCAAATACAATTTTTGGATCCATCAGGAATTAATAAATTCTGTCTATATTTTCTGCTTAGTTTCTTCCACTCACACCTATCAATCGTAGCTGGTAACATTAAAGTAATAATGTTTTACTGTAAAATGTTTATAACATGCCCATTTCTTGTCTTTCATTTCTGTAGATTCTTTTAGTCTCTTAAATGTCAGATAAATTGTAACAGGGTGGTCCCTAGGAAAAGGGAGTGTTCCAGGTTCCCTGCCCCACCCAAGGGAGGGTGGAGCTGAGCAGGAGAGATAAGAAGCTGGAAAAGGAGAAAGAGGAGACTGGAGAAGGAAGAAAGAAGGATGGAGAGCCAGAAGAGGCACAAGGAGCAGAGAGACATGTAAAGATGCTCCATTGGCCTGGACTGACTGAAACAGATGTGGGTGAGAGACCCACAGGGAGGTTAACAATGGCAACGTTGATCTTGATTTTTATTTTGTTCTTTTCCTCCCAGAATTTTCTGGCTATTTCTGACCTTTTCTATGGGTCCCTGCCAAAAGGTGTTTTACACTTGTGGCAGGCTTTTGAGACTTGCTTTGGGCCAATCCCATTTGAGTGGACTTTTACCCACGGGGTAATGGGTAATATTGAGTGCTTGATTTAAAACTATATATTCTCTGCCTTTTCTAATTGTATTGAAGTTTCTTTCCACTAAAGGTCTTATATGTTTTGTGTTGATGTGGCGGATGGCAGAACATATTTAGAGCGGGCAGGTTTAGAGGTTCCGGGGTGCCCCTCTCCCTGCCCTGTAAAAAAATCACCTGCCTTCTTATTCAAACAAAACCAGGTAGATAACCTCTCCTGGAGCTGGTCTTTTTATTTATTTATTTATTTATTTATTTATTTATTTATTTATTTATTTTTGAGAAAAACTAAGTTTTATTCTTCAGTTTTTTCAAAAAAAAAAAAACCCACTAGACTTAGGACAGAAATCAGATGGTGGCTTCAAGTGGCTCCTTCGCTTTGACACCAGGTTGTTTGTCTTGTAGAAGGCTCTGCGTTCTGGGCCCAGTTGATAACTCTGCTTCTAACTTTTCCCTCCACTTCCCATGTTTCCTGTAAGCTGTCTCATGACTCTGAAACACAGTTCTTGGGAAGGGGCTGGTGGGCGGCTAGATGCTTTGCCTTTATTTAAACGCTTAGGAGTGAGGGGCTGAGTTGGTGCCTGGCCATTGCCATGGTAACCAGTTACTGACATCATCATAAATTCCATGTCAGTAACAGCTTCTATATTCCCATCCTTGGGCATCATCCTTGCAGAGGTAGTCGCAGGTTTCGTCTGCAGGGTTTGCCTGGCACAGAAGAGTTGAGTTAAAAATTATTTTTTCAAAAGAGGCCAGAGTCTGTGGGGTCAAAGCTGGCTGCAGGCACAGATGGGAGGTTGGAGGGTGGGAGGGGTGTTAATAATCTGCTCTTAAAGAAGAAGGAAGTGGGTTCTGTATCTATATCACCTGTCACCAAGAGAGCCTAGTATTGAGGTAAAAACCCCAGATAATACAGTTTCTGTAGTATCTGCTCTGTTAGATCAGTTGCTAGAACCATGAAAATTTTGTCTTAATCTAGAATATAAAAACTTAGTTTCATGAAAATCATCGATACTGATGAGTTTAATCATTTGTTGATCACTTAATCCACAACTGAGGTAGTATTCCACAGTTCTTGCAAGCTATTTTTGCTCACTAGTTGTTAGATAAAGACCTGAGCTTTAATATTTCCTGGATGGAATACACTTTCATTGTTGAGAATCATTTTTAAAAATGCTATGTAGCATCCTATGCTGAAAGGATGACCTCACAAAGAGCTCACAAGTTAGTATTGACTTTCTTATTTAAAAATCTTACAATAGTTTTTGTATTGTCATGCTAGTAAAAACTACTTTACTTTTTTAACAGTTTTCCAAGATGAGGTCTCAGAGCCAGGAGCACTGATATTTGAGGGCAGAAGATGGATGTCACAGCTTAAGCAGAGAGATCAAATTTGCCCTTTCTCCTTCTTATTATTCTAATCGTACTCTCAGTAGATTGGAAGATGTCCACTTACACTGGAGACAGTGATCTTCTTTACTCAGTTTCTGATTCACATGTGTTATCTCTTGCAGGAACACCCTTCCAGTCACACTCAGAAGTAAATTTTATCAGTGATCTGTTTTCCCTTAATCCAGTCAAGTTGACACATAAAATTAATCATCACAAATACTATCCTACAGCCTTGGGTAAGATGAGAGGAAGATTTGTATTATCATTAAAAGGGTGCTATGTGAAGCAGATGTGGATAGCAACTGTTTTTAAGCAAAGCCTCAGGGTCTCATCCTAGATCTACTGGGTAAAACTGTTGGGGGGAGAAAAGGACATCTGCAACAAACTCCACAGATAGGTTTATGGACCCCCACCTCAGACCAAAGATAGCCAAGACACTGAGGGCTACTAATCCCTTAATGCCATCATCATCGAAGAGAGGATTGCTGGGATCTGAGGGTGGAGATGAGCAGGAGATAAAAAGCCAGAGAAGAAGAAGACACTGAGGAGACAGAAGAAGGAAAGAAGAGGGATGGAGAGCCAGAGGAGGCGCGTGGAGCAGAGAGACATGTAAAGAAGCTGCACTGGCTGGGACTGATTGGGACAGATGTGGGTGAGAGACCCATGGGGAGGTTGACTATGACAATGTTGATTTTGGTTTTGATTTTGCTCTGTTCCTCTCAGAATTGTCTGACTGTTTCTGACCCTTTTGTATGGGTCCCTGTCAAAAGCTGTTTTATACTTGTGGCAGGCTTTTGGGCCTTGCTTTGGGTCACTCCCATTTGAGTGGACTTTTACCCATGAGGGGTTGGATAACTTTGGGGACTTGATTTGGAAACTGTTCTTTGTCTCTTGTCTCATACATTGATTGGATTAAAGTTTGTTTCCACTTAAGGTCCTATATGTTTTGTATTGATGCGGCAGATGGCAGAACCTATTTAGAACGGGCAGGTTTGGGGGTGTCCCTCTCCCTGCCCAGTAACAAAACAACTTCTCAGTGGGAGCTCATAGTGAAGGATAGGCAGCTCCAAGATGTCCAGAGCATGCCTTCCCAAGACACATGTCAGGGTGCAAAGTAAATCATACTGTACCCCTGTGGGTTCTTCCAAGCTGACAAATAATCAAACACGCATCAGAAAGATTGATGAGAGAGGTCTCCCTGATGGCGCAGCAGTTATAAGCTGCGCTGTGGAGCTGTCCCAGCGGCGACGCGAGTTCGACGCCTGGCTGGGGAGATCCCCACATGACGCAGCAGACCTCTCCTGCCTCGCCTGCTGCTCCCCTCAGCAGTGTATTTCCATCCATCTGCCTGTTCTGCTCCTCACTCTGTCTCTGGTGAACCTTCTCGCTGCCCCACGCCTCTGGCCCAGCTTGTATGCAAAAATACATAAATCTTTAAAAAAGAAAGATTGATGAGAGAAAAAAAGTCAAAAGGGAGTTTAATAATAACATGTATGCTTCCTGTGTACATGGGAAAGCCCAAAGTGACTGAGCAACTCACCTATGTAGCTTTAAAATACCACCTTAACTAGCTTAGCTAAGATGAGGATGTTTTGGGGGAAGGTAGGGGAAGTTCGGTTAGGGAGTATTTGGAGAATACACAGTAAAAAATAGATATGCTGATTTACATTCTGCCTTCTCCACTGAAAAGAGATAAAGAGCTTAGGTCTTCTTGGGAGAATTAGGGAGATACTCTCAGGGGAGAGAGCTTCTTTATACTTGTAAGTGTCTTTCACCTCCGCTTGGTCTTCAGATCCTTCCATGAAATAGACCTTTTGAAAAACAAGTCATTTTAGGGTGGTAGATTTTTGCTCCTATACACACACACCTGCTTTACTGTGAATTTCTCAGTCCCCTTTGCTTCTGGGATGTAGTCTTGGTGCCTAGAGTAGCTGCTGGTCAAGCTAAAATGTAGTCAGGCAAGGGGCCTCTCACCAGGACAAAAGTCTTGGTATGGGGATATCTGCTGAAAACAGCTGGCAGATATTATGGCCAGAGTAGCATAACCAGCCAGACCACCTTGACTGGAAGTTAAGTGTAAATAGGGATTAGAGATGGGAAGTTTTGATAAGTAGTAATTTTGGAACCCCCCAGACAACAGCCCTTATTCACTTCCCCCTAGTTTGTGCCAGACTATGATGCTTCCCCAGTCCACTTTCCCACCACACACATTCCTCCACATACTTGTGCTCTGTCCCTGAATCTAAACCCTTCCATAAAAGCGTGAGACTGGGCAGGTGGAGGGCAGCTGGATCTCCAGAGATGTAGCACAGAGATGTAGCCCCTCTAGGTCTCTCTCTCTCTCTCTCTCTCTCTCTCAAAGTCTCTTGGACTTTTGAGTTGTCTTTCCTTTGTCTGCGCCACTTCCAATACTGCCACCCCGTGAGGTGAAACTTTACCAAGTGAATTAATTCAAACTAAGAAAATCTACCACTCCCTTTACTACCTAGAAGAATGAAAATAGGAAGACTAACTCAGAATTAATAAGATTTTCCTCAAAAATAACCTTTCAAACAGACCTATTGCTAAAAGGCAAAAGTTAGGGTTTCCTAGAGACCCCAAACTATTTAGGGAAATACCTGCGTTGCCTGTTGTGAGGTTCATGGCCACTCATATACATAAAAACAAAATGATCATTCTCTAGTGTGTCCAAAGATTTTTAACTGGTGAGAGGTTCAAATGGAGTAGAGAGGGATGAAAGTGTAACAGGGTGGTCCTCAGGAAAAAGGGTGTGCTCCAGGTTCCCTGCCCCACCCAACGGAGGGTGGAGCTGAGCAGGAGAGATAAAAAGTTGGAGAAAGAGAGAGGAGACAGGAGAAGGAAGGCAGCAGGATGGAGAGCCAGAAGAGGCCCAAGGAGCAGAGAGAAACGTGAAGAAGCTGCACTGGCCTGGACTGTTTGAAACAGATGTGGGTGAGAGACCCATGGGGAGGTGACAATGGTAACATTGATCTTGGTTTTGATTTTGTTCTTTCCCTCACAGAATTGTCTGGCTGTTTCTGGCCCTTTTGTATGGGTCCCTGCCTAAAGGTGCTTTAGACTTGTGGCAGGCTTTCGGGCCTTGCTTTGGGCCAATCCCATTTGGGTGGACTTTTACCCACAAGAGGTTGGGTAACTTTGGGTGCTTGATTTAGAAACTATAATCTTTGACTCTTTTGTATTTTACACTGATTGTATTAAAGTTTGTTTCCACTTAAGGTCTTGTATGTTTTGTGCTGATGCGGTGGATGGCAGAACCTATTTCAAGAGACACATTTGGCGTTCCAGGGATGCTCCTCTTCCTGCCCTGTAGCAAGAGGAATAGGGGAGAGAAGGATTACAAAATATGGACTTCTGATAAAACTCCAATATCAATCACGCTCATGGGCAAATGTTCAACCAAATAGCAGGGCCCAAAGTGGAGTGGCCAAAGCCCAAGAGCAAACACACCAGAAGAACAAATCCACGACAACCTCCCAGCAGGAAACAAAGGCAAGAAGTTTTGTAAGGCCCAAAGACCTGAAAGAGGAGGAGAAAGTAACGTTCAAAATGTACTGAATGTAGCTGAATTTGTTACTGAGACGAATATCCGCAAAAAAGAGGAGGTGACAAATGTTCCTCCCACCCCCCGCCCGCCCACCCCACGCACAATGAAGCTGAGCAGCAAGGGGAAGCTACAGAGGACTTGGATGAGACACGTGGAACAGAGAGACATGAAGAAAAAGTGTGTGCTTGCTTCTCAGCTTTGGACTTGCACCAGGGACTTGAAGGACATGGAAGTGTTGAGGGGAAAATAGACATCTGCAACAAACTCCACAGATAAGTTTATGGACCTCACCTCAGACCAAAGAGATCCAAGACACTAAGGGCTACTAATCCCTTAATGCCATCATCATTGAAGAGAGGATTGCTGGAAACTGGGGGGTTTGGTATATAAGCAGCCAGGTTTGGTATATAACCAGACTTCCGGACCTTGAGGGGTTCTTGGCTTCTCACCGGGCTACAGCATGCCATTGGGGGTTTCCAGCTCTTGGGATCCAGTAGGACACATTTGCAGATTTCTCTCTCTTTGTCCCTGAGTCAATTTTTTATTTCCTTCCTTTCACAAATAAACCTTTTATTAACCTTTTTGTATGTGCCTGCTATTGATCTTATTATAAGTCTTTTTTTAAGTGCACAGGTAAGAACTCACAATCAGGCACCCCACTGTATATCAGGGTTGCCCTGTAACAGAAGGAGGACCGGAGCCAAGACATGTAGAGACATTTGGAAGAGGCATGAGTGAGACACATGGGAAGGCTGGCGATAGCAGCGATTACCCTGATTTGTACTTTGATTTTGTTCTTTTGTCCCTAATTTGCCTGATCCTTTCTGCCCCTTTCTTATAGTTCCCTGCCAGAAGGTGTCTTAGATTTGTGGCAACATTTGTGGCTCAATGGCCCTGCTTTGGATGAGCCCTGTTAAGGCATTTACACACCAGATGATGGGTAACTGGGTGTTTTATTGGAAAACTTCGATTCTTTCTTCCCTCTCTATGCACACTAATCCTATTAAAATTCTTTCACACTAAGTATTCTTTGTCTTTGTATATATGGATGGTGACATCCCTTTAGAACAAAGTTTGGGGGGTCCCAAGAAATCCCTCAGTCTGCCCACTAACAAATCTACTATGAGGACAAAATGGTGACCACTATAGTCTTCCAAGAGAGTGAGATCATGCTGCCTGCCAAAGTACTGAAGCTAGGAATAAAAGCCACATGTGAAAGCCACCCCTAAAAAGAATGTTTGGGCCTGAGCAGAAGCAGCCTTCCCACCCAGGGGCAGCTAAGCCCAAGCGGGAGGAGAACTTGGAGCCCCGGAAGAAGCAAACGGTCCCATGTATGCCGGCCAGTTCTTTTATTTTTTTTAAAGATTTATTTTATTTATTTATGCATACAAGAGCTGGGATGCAGGCCAGAGGTGCAGGGAAGGTGGGGAGGATGAAAGAATTCACCAGAGACAGAATGGGGAGCAGAACAGGTGGATCTACTGAAATACACTGGTGAGGGGAGCAGTAGGCAAGGCGCCATGTGGGTTAGCTCCCTGGCCGGGGATCGAACTCATGCTGCAGCGGCTGTAGATAGCTTCCTAGTGCTAAGACTTAACCCTTTGCGCCACCAGGGAGGCCAATTAAAATTTACCCTGAGGCTCCACTCTGCCCCTTAGTGGTTTTTGTACCTGTTCAAGAAGTTAGGGGGGAGTAGTAAGACTCAGAGCTCTCTTACAGTATTACAAGTTGGTATGTTAGTAAGAAAGACGTACTTCTTTTATAAATTTGAAATAGTCTCATTATGTAACAAATAAATGTTCTTGTCAGAAAGAATGGAAAAAAAGAAAATTAAAATTATTAGAAATAATTTTAAGAAGGAGAAACTAAAGATCACACATAAATCTATCCCCCAAGAGCTTCTAGATACAAATCATTTTCAAGGCACTGATTAAGATAGTAAATTATTTCTATCACAACTTCCTTAGGCTGAGATAATATAGATTTTAATCAAGGTAAATCAGATCTTAATAAAACATCTGCTGGCAATAAAATTTGTCTCCCTAGTTCAGCTTACATTCTGTCTCTTTTTGGCTCTGATATTGTAGCAGGATAATCACCAGGGAAAGGAGAGGTTTCAGGTTCCCTGCCCCACCCAAGGGAGGGTGGAATCAAGCAGGAAGAAGCTGGAGAAGACTGGGAGAAGGAAGGAAAAGAGGAAGAGGACCTGGAGGAGGCACATGGAGCAGAGACATGTGAAGAAGGTATGCTTGCTTCTCAGCCTTGGACTTGTACCAGGGACTTCGGGAACGTGGAAGGAGACACTTGAAAGGGACAGAGACATGTGAGTGAGAGACCTGTGAGGAGGCTGACAATGGAAGCCTTTATCTGGTCTTGAATTTTGATTTTGTTCCTTTCCTTCCACACTTGCTTGTCCCCTTCTGCCCCTTTCCAGTGGGTTGCCAGCAGAAGGCGCCTTAGACCTGTGGCAAGCTTTTAGGCCTCAGTGGTTCTGACTTGGGCCAACTCTGTTTGGCTGGGCGTGTACCCATGAGGAAATGGGTAATTTAGAGTGTTTAATTGGAAATTATTTTAAGTATATTCTTTCTCTTCTATATTGGACACTAATTATATTAAAGTTCTTTTCTATTAAAGCTCTTATGCACTAGAGTATGTTTTGTCTAGATGCAGCAGATGGCAGACCTATTTAGATGAGGAAGATCTGGGGGTCCCAGGGCACCCTCACCCTGCCTGCTAACCATATCAGAAAGAGTAACTAAATTAGTGGAGCACACCATTTTCCAGGAAAGAAAACTTGGATATTTTATGCTAGATTTGAGTTGAGTTACAAGTATGAGTATGAGTTATAGTTGAGTTATGAGCCCAAACATAACAGACTTTGTCTTCTCCCATCCCCTTATACATGCACACAGATTATTCCTGTGTGACTACTGAAATTGCAGTCTAACTCAGGAATAGCTCTCCACCTGACCCAGCCTTTTCTGCTATCCATAATCAGAAATCCTTTTCTACTGCTAATGATAATGACGCTGCTATTGATTGAATGCCCACAGGGTGATCACTGTGCTAAGCTGCTTAGTACATACCAGCTCAGTGAATAATTTACAAACTCCTTTGAAATAATATTAGTAATAAAATATTAACATTATTTCTGTTATATACATAAGGAAACTTAAAATCAGAGAAGTTAATTTACTTCCTCAAACTTCACACAAAACAAAGTAGTAGAAGATTCAAATTCAGGTCTAACTATAAAGCTTGTTCTCAACAGTTCTAGTGTAGCAGCTGAACCTCCATAAAATGGTACAGTTCCAGGTTCCCTGACCCACCTAATGTGGGGCCGAGATTAGTGGCCAAGTGAAGATAAAGAACACTTAGAGAGACACATGGAGCAGAGAGACACGTGACGGAGGGTGTTCTTGCTTCTCAGCTTTGGATTTGCAGCAGAGACTTGGTGGACTTGGAGGAGGGATGTGAAGTCAAGACACGTAGAGACACTTGGAAATGACACATGGCTAAGAACCATGTGGGGAGGCTGGAAACGGCAGTCGTTATCTTGACTTGTAGTCTGATTGGCTGGGTACTTACCCACGAAGGACGGGGAACTTTGGATGTTTCATTGGGAAATTATATCCTTCCTAGTATTCCCTCTCTACGCACAATTATTCTATTAAGGGTTGTAAATACTAAGAGTATACTTTGTCTTTATGCAGCAGATGGCAGAACTTCTTTACAATGCACAAGTTCAGAGATCTTAGGTACCACTCAGTCTGCCCACTAACACTAGCACTTAGCCTCACTTTCTGCAGACTTGGCTCATGTTTGTGGTTCTAATGATCCAATTATAGAGAAATACATTTGGCCAAGATATTATCAAGGATATCCATTCAGACCGTCTCTTCCTATAGATTATATCCTGGGGCTAAAATTTGTTTCTTGATCAAACAACTATGTTTGGATGTGTAGAGATATCTATTAAATTTTTATATTTGGTAAGACAGCTCTTTCCAAGAAGTGTCTCTATCTATGGGATCTTTTAAAAAAAAGAACTTCATCTGGGGATGGGTACCAAATACCTTTGACTGCAGTGTTCTTTTCATACTTCTTTCAGCTTAATATGAATCATCTGTGACAATCATAGTTGTTTATATGTGTTCTCAGTCAACCGTTCTCTTGTTGGACTTGAAGAGATAGCAGGAGGCAGTCAAGGTCTCTTGCTTGCTAAGTTAACTGCATGTTTTTTTCCTCTAAGGTAATGTGGATAATGGGAGAACAGATCATTAGGAGGAATCTAGGAGGCTACATAGATTTATATAATTGGGGGAAGGGGAAGAAAAGAAGAACACCACAATAACTTAGAAAAGCTGAATCATGGTGGTCCTTGCTTGGTTTTGCTTATCTTGAAAGAACAGCAGAGTGGGTTAACAGAATGAAACAATGGGACAAAAATACCCATACCTATTTTAAAGGAAGAAAAACAGGTTTTTCATAACTTGACAAGTTGTATTTCAGAGAACAGAACCAGAAAAGCATGTGTCATCCTCAAAATGACCTCTCATTACTTAGACAGAAAAATAGCCATGAAAGATACAATTAAGATGCAGTAAGTCAGGCAACATTCAGAAGTGAGGGGTGCTCAGTTTTGTTGTAGTTTTGGACCCAAATTTGAGTTATACCACACTTCAGCAGAAAACAACCAGTCAGACTCTACCAACTTACATTTTTAAATATTTTTCTTTGTGCCTCAACCCCATAAAACTGCCCAAAGTCCCATTCTCGGGAAGACTGATTTGAGTGTTGCCTCTGGCCTCCTGCCTTGCATAAAATTGGTTCTTTTCTCAAAATCCTGTGGCAAGGCCTTTGACTTCTATGCCATATGATAGTGGACCCACCTTTGGCAACATAGCTATCATTTATACATAAGACACTAAAAATAAGGAGGAAATTAATAATGTGAAAAAAAAAACTTCTTTGACATCCTTGTGACACACTGTTGTAAATTACTCTAAAACAATGGATTAATCAAGAAATTGCTTGATTGGATGCTACCTGGACATCTCATTTAATGCAAAAGGGTGCCAAGGAAGTTATAAGGTAGTAGCACATGATTTAGATTTGTTTCTCTTCCTTTTGAAAACATGTCACATGTCAAAATTGTTGATCCTGTCCTGCCCTGCTCCTTCCGTATTTTACCCTCTTCTTTATCTTTTCTCATATTCCCTTCCATTTCCCTTTCCACCAGATCCTTCCCTACCCAAAGGAAGAAGTTACTGTGTCCTGATGATGCTTGGATTACTGATTTAGTTCTTGACTACTGTTCTTTGGGGTAACAGGTTCACAGTTGGTGTCCCCATTTCCCATCTATCACACTGTGATTCCCTATAACCTGGCTTATGATCTCACTCTCTTTCTGAAAATGTATTCTCCATGACCGATAAATTATACTGGTCAACAAATTTTTACAAAAGTCATGTTACTGAAATAAAATTAGTTATTTCCTATTAATTTGTATGTACTCAACATGAATATGACAGTCAAATTCTAATTTTGGTTTTAGTTTTTTTTTGTAATCTGCAATAAATGGATGTTTACATCACGAAATGCATGCCTATAGTAATAAGCCTACGGTTAATACCTGTAAAAAATCAAATCATAGACTACTTCTTAGATTTCTTCGCTTGTCTCTTATACCGCTGTTCAGGAGCATCTCTGGGGTGTGTCCAGCTGTAGTCAGCCAGCATTGTAGTGGACCATTTTCCCTCATGTCTTTGTTTCATTGATGTGATATCTTGATGAAAACATTCACCATGTTCATCACTAACCATCCCACATTTTTCAGGGACAAAATCTAGATGGGAATGAAGGAAGTGGATCTTTAGACATATTGCAGCCAAGTTTCTGAGACTGCATCAGCATGTCTTCTACTAGTTCCTTGTAGTTTTCTGCCCTAACATTCCCAAGAAAGTTTGTAGACACTAGGTGAAAGGCATTCTATGCTTGTGTCGCATCACCCTGCAGCAAGTTGTTGAACCGGTCGTCTTTGAAGAACTCTCGAATCTGAGGACCCACAAAACTCCCTCCACAAAACTCCCTCTTTAATCTTTGCTTCACTGAGTTGAGGAAAATTTTCATGCAGGTATTGGAAAGTTGGCAAGGTCCTGTCCATGGCTCTCACGAAATTCTTCATCAAACCTACTTTGATGTGAAGGGGTGGTAGCAGGATTTTGTGAGCCTTGACTAGAGCTGGGTGCTACATTGTGTCTGTGAGTCCATTTCTTCTGCAAGTAGCGCAGTTCACTTGCTCAGCTGTCCCACTCACATAAGAAACACATGTATTTTGTATATCCCTGCTGCAGTCCATTAAAAGGGCAACTAACATCACATCACCACAGATGTGCCAGCTGTACTTGTTATACTCAATGGAATTCAGTAGTTGCTTTAAGTTATGGTATGTCTCCTTTATGTGGACAGCATGTGCTACTGGAATAGATGGAAGACGGTTTCCATGGTGCAAAAGCACAGCCTTAAGACTCAGTGTCGAAGAGTCTAGAAATGGTCTACATTCTGGTGGGTCATGAGTGATTTCTAAGGCATTCACGAGGCCCTCGATATCAGAACAGAATACCAGAGTACTTTCCTTCCTGAAGAAAAGCTCCAACTGCTGGGGGCACTTTCGGTAGAAAGTAATTGTGACATCTTCTTCTAGAAGATTCCATTGTTGGAGTCTTGGTCCTAGCAATTCTGCCTTGTTCTTGGATAAGTCCAAATCACAAACCAGGTCATTTAGTTCTTCTTGTGTTAGTCTGTGTGGGGTTGATGATGCACCACAGTGAAAATCTGGATCACTGCATGCTGATGGAACAGGAGAAGAACAGGTCGACTCACCCTTGTCCTCATCAGATGAATCAAGAGAATATTCTGCTGGAGGTTCTAGAATAGGAAGTCCCTCACCATGTGGAACTGATCTCAATGCAGACGGAATGTTTGGGTAGACTATTCTTGACTTCTTTTGCTTCGTTATTCTGCCAGAAAGAGGAGGAACCAAGAAGAAGTAACAGTCTTTTATGTGGTTGCTTGGCTCTCTCCATACCATGGGGACTGCAAACAGCATTGACGGTCTTTTGCCATTTAACCACAGTGAAAGCTGTGTTGTCCATGTAGCACAGCATATATGTGGGGCCCAGGGCTTGTCTTGGCCACCAACCTTGCATCTGAAGTAATGATGATAAGCCTTCTTCACTTGAGAAGTGATACTTTTCTTCTGGTTGGCAAATGTCACTCCCCACAAACAGAGCAGAAATTGTCCATGCTATTAACGTACTTTCGAGGCATTACTGTTCTGTATTGTGCCTAAATGGATAAAAGAATAACAGTTCTATGGAACTGTCTCACACAAAGTCTGAAATATTTTCAATGCTCAAACTTTCCGACAGGGCTTTCCCTAGTGCATTGCTGACGTCATCTTACTTCAGCAGCCACCTGGCAGTAGTATTATATTGCATCATAAAATGATACAATCAAGTCTGGATGATGTGTACATGATGGTATTATGCAATGCGATGCAATATTACATCATTCTAGGCTGATCTAAGAAATTGTTGCAGTCCTACTGGATACATTTACACAGTGAAACATATAAATTGAATTATATGAAATATCTTCAAAATGAGAGCTAATAAAAAATGTTCGGGGTTATATTCATGTTCAGCACACCAAGTTACTACAGATAGGGCCTTTTTAAGTCAGTAATGATCTCAATGTTGACCAGTGTTATAAATAGTAAAAACAAATTATCTTCTCAGATATTGTTGTTCTTCCCATCTCTGCAGCATGTGACTCTGGTCGTTACCTCTTCCTTAAGATCTGTGGGACAGGAGGGGAAGTTTCCCTCTACCCCTCTAGGTTCTTCTCAGATTGGTCAAATAATCAAACTAATATCAGAGAGATTTGACAGGAGAAATAAATAAGTTCATACATAAGGGAATCTCCTAGACATTAAAATTCCAAAGATAACGAGGCCAAATGGAGGTATGTATCCTGGACTAAGGAATGGGATAGGAGCCTGGCGCTCCAACGGGAAAAGGGAGGGACTTACATGTCAAAAATGGTGATAGACATGATGAAAAACAGATACAACTAAATCTAATATAATGCAATATATCAATTATACCTCAAAAGGATAGCATATTTGAAGAAAGTGTAAGAAAGAAAAAATAAATATGTAATACCTATTAATATATCTATATTATAAATAAGATGAAATTTTTAAATGGTACACAATGAAAACACTAGAGGACCAGCAAGACACTGATAATTCACTGAAGAATCAAAGAAAATAGATCATTTTAGCAAGATGATCCAAGACAAAAAGAAAGAGAATGTTTAATAAACAAGAAACAAGATAGCTATATATATTTATATAGATGAATAGATATACACAGCTGTAGTAGAAATGCTCTCAATTATAATTCTAAAACACTGTATACAATTGTTTTGAAAATTTAGATAAAATGGCTACTTCTAATATAAATTTATAGTCAAAATTGACTCAGAAGGAATAGAAAATTTAACAGTTTTATTTTTTTTTTAATTTATTTATTTATACATACAAGAGCTGGGGTGTAGGCCAGAGGTGTGGGCGGGCAGGGGCAGAGTGGGGAGCAGAACAGACAGATTGACTGAAATACACTGCTGAGGGGAGCAATGGACAAGACAGGAGAGGTCTGCTGAGCCATGTGAGTCAGCTCCCTGACTGGATATTCAACTCATGCTGCAGTGGCTGCTGATAGCTTGATAGTGCTGATAACTTGATAGCTTGATTGCACCATCAGGGAGGCCCCTAGAAAATCAAACATTTTTAATTGAGAAATATATTCACCTGATTTATATGTATATAGAGAGAACTGAAGCAATTTAGTTAATTTCTACAAAATACTTAAGGAGTAAGTAATCCCTACACTCTAAAAAATATTTATATAAACAAAAAATGAAACGAAGTAAGATACCCATGTAATTTTATGGCAGTGGTTAAACTGTTAGTTAAATCAGGAAAAGAACAATACAAATCTAGAATATAGACATCCTTTACAAATTAGTATGTATTAAAATAAGAAAAAAATAGCTTAACTTCATCAATATAAACATACATAATGAACTATGGACATATAAGGTTTATTCCAGGAAAAAAGTTACATATTTGAAAATATGTTGATCCAATGCATGACATTAAACAAAAAGTACCCACTTTTTGTATTCATCTACCTTGCCACTTACCACCCAACGTTCACAAATTCACTTATTCTTTTATAATATGTAATTGATACGCATTTGTTTCTATGTGGCATTTGAAATCCATTTTATTCCTGATCCTTACTGTCATGGATTTGCAAATTTACAGTCTTCTTCCCTCTATTTTGTTCTATGGACCACTTTTTGAAATCCAATCCTTTAAAATCCTTTGGCTTATATATGATCTTTTTATTTCACAGGGTTGTTAAGAAAACCAATTGACATAATGCTTGGGAAAGCAATAGATTAACAGTAAAAGCAAAACTTAATAACATTAGCTAATGGCAAGCTAATCACACTTCTTGACTACAATGCAACAAACATAAACCTTGACTGCAGAGTAGTCTTCAGGGACCTTCTTTGAGAATCACTGCTACCTTCAAGGTCTGTTTCCTCTTCTGTGAAGTAAGGAAGCCGATCTAGGCCATCTCTTTGGTCTGATTCTAAGACTTAAAGATTCTATTTGTTCAGAATGTACTCTATTTTCCACCTCAAGGAATGATAAATACTCCTCTGGTTTAAAAAATTATTCAACTGAAGAAAGACAATATCAACAACCTCTTAGAATTTTTTCAAGGGAGGGAGTATTCTTGGTGTTTGAATGTTTGAAAACATTAGTAATGTATTATGGCAGTAGCCTGTAGCGATTTGATATTTAATCAGAGAAACTGATAAATCAATGTATAAAATGACAGATTCATGATTATTTTGTCCCTTTCAGTATGAATAAGCCAGGAGTTTCCAAGAGACTCTAGTGCAGCTACGTGGTAACATTCAAAAAGTCTAGTTTGTACTTACTTTCAAATGGCAAACTGCTATTGGCTGAATCGGATTCAACCTCCACCCACACACACCATTCATTTGTTGATGTCCTGACCTTCAAAGTCATGTATTTGGATATGACTTTTAAGAGGCAATTAAAGTTAAATGAGGTCATAAATGTGGGCTCCTAATCCTATAGGAGAGAGATTTCTTTCTCTTTTCCTCTCATGTGAGGAAATGGGAGAAGGGCTGGCATTTACAAGCCAGGAAGAAGCTATCACCAGGAATAGAATTGGCCAGCCTCTTGATTGTGGACTTCCTGGCCTCCAGAACTGTGTTTCTGTTGCTTAAGTCATTCATGCAAGCAGACAAAGACATAAGTATTATCTCCATTATGAGTCTCAGCTTTAAACCCAGCAGCACATGCCTAATATATATATTTAGTGATCTGCTATTTCTATTATTTGTCCTTGGAAAAGGTCATATCTTGGCTTATATAGCCATGGATAAATTTGAGTTGTATTTTAAGATGGTATTTCTCACTCCGGTAAAAACTTGAGCAGGCATATTTTTTTCCTATAAATAAATAGAAGATAGATCCTTTATTTGCTAACCAAATTTTTTTAATTTAAATATAAATAACTAATATGAAGCCATCTTGCATGTTTAGCACTCTTTTTTAAAAGGAAGCTGCTCGAACCTACTGAACAGCTGTTAAGTAAACAGCTGTAGCCAAAGCCTACCGCGGAAGGACTGCTGTTGCACTGACATAGTCCCAGGGGATATGCCTCTCTTACAGGATATGTTGTTCTCTTCCGCTGCTTCCCGCCTGCTCTTGCTCCATCTTTCTATCTACCACACACGTCCTTTGTATCTGTAAATCACTCACCAAAAAAAGGCCATTAGAAAAAAAAAAAGTGTCATCTCAACACTATTAATATAGGTTCCACATTTACAAATGTCTTATGGGGTTAAATCCCAGGGATCAAATATCTTTTACATCTTCACCAAATATCTACCTGCGTACTGAAATGCTTAATAGCAGTAAACCTTATACCTGCAAAGCATATTATAGTTTTCAAAATGTTTTCATATATACTGACTTTATCACTTGCTTAGCCCTGTCTAAAGTTATCATCCCCAAGTTTCTAGTGGAAGTATTAGGCTGAGGGAGCTGAGACCTAGGGCAGTTTGTAAATTGCAGGAGAGGTCAAGGTTCCAGGCATACTGAAATCTCATTGAGCATTACAGATATGAGAACACATAGACATACAATTCTCTAAGGCTAACACAACTAATAGGAAGAGAACACCAAAGTGAATCTCATGACTGGAAAAAGTCAGATGTGCTTGCAGTTTCCATTTTGAAGCATTAGTTTCCTGCATTCAGTGACAGAGGCTAGTTGCCATAGTTACAGTTCTTCAATGAAAAATAGGCCGTTCAGAACTTAATAACTCCTTCGTAGCATAGTAAGGAGACTTAATTAATAGACTTATTAATTGGCTTAACAGCACAGAGATTGGGTTTGCAAACTTTGTTCTTCAGGTTTTCTTTACGCTTCAAAAACTATCTTAAAAACCCTCAAGGACTCTAGAGAGCTTTTGTTTATATGGGTTACATCAAATCATTTCACCATATTAAAAAATAAAATTAAAGTTAAAAAATTTTAAAGTGTGGGCCTCCCTGGTGGCAGAGCAGTTAAGCGCTGCGCTGTGGAGCTGTTGGCAGCAGGGATACCAGTTCTACTCCTGTGGCGCGCAGACCTCTCCTGTCTCGCCTGCTGCTTCCCTTAGCAGTGTATTTCTGTCAATCTGCCTGTTCTGTTCCCCACTCTGTCTCTGGTGAACCCTCTCACGGCCCCAAGCCTCTGGCCTGTACTCCAGCTTGTATGCATAAATTTAAAAAAATATTTAAAGTGTGGAAGTGAAATTTAAAGCATGTATTAATTTATTAAAAACAAGAAACTACAGGTTAAACTTAATATCACATGTTATTATAATGTAACTCCTTAATAAAAGCAAAAATTAATGAAAAAAATGCCATTGTTTTCTATTTTTTACAAATCTCTTTTATATCTGGCATAATAGAAGATGACATATCTGTGTCTGCATTCTAATTGACAATGTCATATATGTATCTATAGAAAACCCACTGCAAACCCAACAGAGAAAGTCAAATAATGTATTCACGTTTTTATGAGACTACTTTTTTTTTTTAAAGATTTATTTCTTATTTATACATACAAGCTGGGGTACAGGCCAGAGGCGTGGGGCAGCGAGAGGGTTCACCAGAGTCAGAGTGGGGAGCAGAACAGGCAGATCAGAAATACACTGCTGAGGGGAGCAGCGGGCGAGGCAGGAGAGGTCTGCCCCGCCATGTGGGATTCTCCCTGGCTGGGTGTCGAACTCGTGTCGCCGCTGCCGACAGCTCCACAGCTCAGCACTTAACCGCTGCACCACCGGGGAGGCCCTGTGAGACTAGTTTTGAGCTTGAAGACTGTCTGAGAAGACCATGGATCATAGATTGAGTCATGAGTATAAACAATTGCAAAAACCAGGGTTTTAAAAACATGTTTTTAATATTAAAAAGTACAGAAACAAAAAGTGCTAGCAAGAAGGTGGAGGAAAAGGAGCCCTCTTACACTGATGGTGGGAATGCAGACTTGTCCAGTCACTATGGAAGCTGTGTGGAGTTTCCTCAAAATATGAAAACTGGATCTGCCACACAACCCAGCAATTCCCTGCTACGTAGCTATCTGAAGAATAAAAAAAACACTAATTTGAAGGGAAACATGCACTTCCAGGTTCATTGTGGTACTATTAGAGTAGCTAAGCTAAGTGCCCAAATACAGAGGAATGGATCAAGAAGAAATGACATATATACACACTGGAATACTACTCAGCAGTCAAAAAAGATTAGCATTCCATTTGCCTTGACATGAATGGAACTGGAAGGGTTAATGCTAAGCAAAATAAATCAGAAGGAGAAAGACAGAGGATGGTTTCATTTATGTGTGGAATTGAGAACAAACAAAGGGTCCGATAAAACCAACTAAGAGCTAACACTAGAAAACTGACTGCAGAACTGAAAGGACACAGCGGAGAGGGGAGAGGCAAGAGCGAGATGGGGTGGGAGCATTACAGACTATGTTGTTGGATTATGGGTGTCTTGATGGTGGGTGTGGTGTGGTAACACTGCCTGAGGGCAGAGAGCCTATACTTTTAGTGCAAAAACAATGACAAAATAATGTTATAGCCAAAAAATTAATAAGATAAATTTAAAAAAATAAGGATTGCAATTAAACCTAAGGTGTTCTATGTTTGAAAACATTAAAAACACATGTTGTTAAGAATAGAATAATTTCTGGGCCACATGCTTTTTAAATACATAATCTCTGAGGTGCATATTCCTACCAATAGTATCAGTTGGGTATTCTCTCTCTTGTCTTTCCCTGGAAACTTTGACTTTAAAGATAATCCAGACACAGGAAATTCTAAGTGTGTAAAACAAAGAGTAAGAACTCTAGCCCACCTGGTCTCAATAGGAACTTCAGGAAGATTGGTTATGAGCCCAAATGCCACCAATTTATGTGCAAAGACCAAACAAATACAGGAGTCATATATATGATCTTGATTTCCTGATTATTGTAAATTCAACTGCAAATACTTTCTCTTTGTCCCATCAGTCCAACAAATAAAATTCCCATCAATAGATGGGAAGATCAGAGATTCTCCTGGACTTTCCTTTTTTCTGCCAAAGAGATTGGCAGAACACCATATGATAGTGTCAGGGATGAGAGGACATTTCTCCCAACCCCTTTGGTTTCTTCTCGGGCTGACAGAGTAATCAAGTTAATATCAGACAGATTTCTAGGTGAAAAACATACATTTTATTGCGCACATATGAGCAATTTACAAAAGTGTTGAGTCTAACACCAATGGGGACAAACGAGGGTATATATTCTGAGCAAAGGAATGGGAGAGAGAACTGGGACTTCAAGGAGAGGAAGGGGATTCACATGACAAGGAGAGAATGACTCATATGACCAAGACCAGCTAGTCTGTAATTACGCATTTACCCTGCCATAGAAATAGGTTTCTCTGAGAATTCTGGGTAACATCTCTATTTTCATTCTACTAGATAGTTAAGGGAGTGGTAAAGTTTCTCTTGCGTTATCACAGGGCCTTGATTGATCTTAGCTCAAAATAATCAACATGCCAAAGTGACATTTCTTTGGAAGTCCTGTCTGAACAGGGGTCGGGGACAGGGCTATCCTTTAATGGTGAGTCAGAGGCAAGAAGAAGCCCCTTTGTTTTGAATACCAATACCACGAGGGGCTTCTAAGCTCTCAGAATACATCTCTCTCTGATGTATTGGGATAGGGAAAAAAAATTGAGTGTTGACTCCATGTTACTCATCCAGTGAGAAAGGTTTTAATATTGTGTCACATGTCACAATTAGGAAAGACTCAGTGCAGTTACTTAATAAAGCAATTTAGAATGTAATGTGCTATCTCTAATATGTCATCAACCAAGGAAATGACAGGGCAGTTACAATACCTTAATTCATTACTCTGTGAAATATTGTAACCTCCCTTCCTTTCTTCTTTCTTTATTCTTCCCTCAAATATCTATCAAGTACTTATTATTAATGAGGTACTGTGATAGATTCAACCTCATCTTTTTCTGGCTACCAATTATGTTTCATTTAAATTGTTGATTATTTCTTTATTCCTAAATCATAAGAAAGGGTTCCAACACAGAAAATTAAAATTATAGTAAAATGCAAAGAAGGTTATTATTATGATCCATATGTAATCTCTAGGTGGTAATTTTAATGAATTCTAGATTTTTTTCTTGTATTTTCACTTTCATACAAATATGTGCATGTACAACTTGGTATCCTGGCTGCTTAACACTGTATCATAAGCAGCTTTGATGTTAGATAATTTTAATTGCCAAATTTGGTGAAAAATATCTCAATAGGATATTTCTCTTCTCACTTCAGATTTCCTTAGGATAAATTGTTTCCTAGAGGTGGAATTACTTGGGGAAAAGGGATGTGTACTTTTATAGCTTCTGTTAACATCAGACAAATTTTCCAGCGATGTATCAGTATTATCCCACCAGATCAGGGAGCTCATTTCATTCATCCTGAGAGGTAATAAGGGCAATGTTTATTTTAAAGCCATATTTGTTACTACAATTGCTAAGGGCAAAAATATTCATCTTTTTAAAAAATTGCATTTTATACTGATATTGAATTGAATCTTTAAAAATGCAAGTAAGAGCATACAAACTTTAAAATATTCTAACTTTAAAAAGTTATATAATATACTTAGGTCCACTTTTCATTAATTCAGTGAATGAAAGGGAAACAGGCTCTGGATTATCCCAAAAGCATCAAAGGTCTTGGTGGCAAGCACTAAAACCATTTCTGGACTATGTAATCAGAAAAGAAATTTCCTGAAAGGACATGGGGTAACATATTAAACAGGCAGGAAGACTGGAGAACCAGGCTCATTAAATCCACAGGGTAGAATAGAACAAATCAGAACAAATCAAACACACAACCCACTTAGTATCCCATTGGCATTGCCCTCCTCTGCTGTTTGTGGGGACAAAAGCCACTTCACTGATAATGAAATAATATCTGAAATGTCTGTTTTTGAATCACAGACACAGACTTCAGATTTGAAGACCAGGATAGAAGCCTCTGATTGCATGAACTTAAGTGCACTAATTCCCAGGAGGTGGAGGCAAGTGTTGAGTTGTTTTGGTTTTAATGAAAGTTTGTCTTCCAGGCAGCGAGACCATCAATGACCACTAAAGATTTATGTGGGACTCTTTGTTTCATGATTCTTTTTAGCGATTTGGTTGATCTTAATTATCACTGAATTTGAGTCTATCCAATAGCTGATGAGATTATCCAGTAGAGAACTGCAAAATCAAATGTCTACTGTGTTCTCAATTTTCAGTGCACCCAGGAAAGTAGGAGTGGTGGCAACTGTGGAAAACTAAAGAACAGCTTCCCAATCTAAAAGGGACACCTACTTAGCTCCAGCTAATTACTGCTAGAACCTACCATGGGCCAAAGGCAGCCAGATTTTCCAGTTTTTTAGAAAATGCCAGAAGTCTGAATATTTGTGAAATTCTTGAATTTCAACTTTGGAACCAAATTCAGAACTGTAAAGAAAATGACCCCATCGCTTCTTAAAAATCCAGACTTCAGGTTGCCTCAGACAAGTATCCTTATTTTAAGAACCAAAGCAGAGAGAGAAGGTCTAAGAGGGTGGAAGGCCTGAGATTCATTTGGTGGAAGAGTCAAGACTAGAAATTTGGTGTCCCAGGAAAAGTAGATTAGGAAATCCACTCCTCTATTTCACTTCTCCTTTCTACAGTCATTTCTGGCAAGTAACCTCCCAAGCTAACTCAGGAAAAACACCTGCGTTTTATCTAGCATAGTAGTGCTTGTAAAATGTTTATATACCTTAGTAGGATGTGCCTAAGAAATGGAAATAGTTTTTGGTATGAGATCAGAGTTTAAATCACAACTTCTACCACTTTCCAGGTGGATAATCTGGGACAAATCTGTTTACTTCTCTGTGTTTCAGACATAGGAAAAATAAGAATACCTTTTATCAGGTTGTATTAGGAATGACACAAGACTTCATGTACAAAGTGCACGGCACAGCGCCAAGACCATACAAAAAACACAGCAAATGATAATTACAATAAAATCCAGAAGGTGTCATAATAGTTTGCATTCACCCCAGTACACGAAGTGGGGAGGGGGAAGAGGACTAAAAAAGTGTTTCATGATGGGGGTAGATTATGGACAAACCTCAACGTGGAATTCCTAAAATCAGGTGTAAGTGGGAATTTCACCCAAAGCCTATTTTTCTCCCTACTCCAAAGCTGGTTGTGTGGTCAAATCCAGCTGCATCATGGGATGTGTGCACTGCATTCTTGCGAGGTACTCACTCCTGTTCAACTCCGTGAAATTGAAGGTGGAGCAAAGTGCGAGTCCAGCTGGTTCCGGGCTGAGGAGAGGACGGGCAGGATTTCAGAAGAGAAAGTCGCACCCAATAGTTTTACTCTCGGGCTCGGCCATCTGCAGGGACCTGTTTCCACCTGCGAGCTTTTTCTGCAGAATGCGGGAAGCCGCCGCGGCGAAGGAGGGGGCGGAGGCAGAGGCGGAGGCGGCACCAGGGGCCGGGGAGGCCGAGACCATCGCAGTGACAATTTCTTTTCCTGCGGCGGTGGCTGCAGGGACGGCTGCTGCTGGGCTCTCAGACCTTCTGCGCGTGAGTTTGCGAGGTCGCTGTTAGCCTCCGGCTGTCGCGAGCCACGGCAGCGAACCAGAGGAGGAGGAAGAGGAGTGCGAGGCACCGAGCCCGAGGGAGTGGAACTATTGATAGCCGAGCTCCATCGGTCCGCAGAGGAAGAGGGGGAGGAGGCCCGGCCCAGGCGTGCGGGCCGGTGCCTCCTTGTCGTGTGCTACAGCGCCCCGCTGCAGTGCCTTCCAGCAAAAGCCTCCGCGACCCGGGCTGCTGCGGCCAGACGGATGCCAAGGCCCCACGGCAGGCACGGGGACAGCTGCTGCGGTCGCCGTCCCACGCGGGCTCCGGACTTTAGGGGTTGCTGGTGAGTAGGCGCGCGCCTGAGTGTGAGCGCGCACCCGCACAGGCTAGTGTGCACGCCCGGTGCGTGTGCCCAGTGACCCCGCGCGCGCCGGCCGGTCTTCCACTGGCGGCGTCTAGTCCCAGGCTTGCTCTGCTGGAAGAAAACCAGCCTGCCTGGCTACTCACTTCCTTCCTGCTAGTACCGCAACCAGCTGCCTCTGCCAGTGCAGTCTCTGGGCGCCCTCCTCCCAACCCCCAGCAAGCCCCTAGGGGTTAGTTTCACCTTGCGAGGAAGGCAGGAAGCTGTGGCTCCTGGTGGCGGGGCGGGACTCTGGCAGTGACCTATGGGTCTGTGTTTCTGGTTCAAACTAGGGGTGCAGCCTGAGAGATGTCAGCTCACTGTCTTTGGTGGTGCGTGGTGTGAGGAAGGGAGAGGAGAGGGTCGGTCGAAAAAGCAGACCTTTATCTCTGCCGGTCCTGTGGCAAACCTTTCTAGATGATTTTTCCCTTATGTAGTTTACTAGCGACTCTTAAGACCTTTTCCGTCACCTAAGTATCAAGGAAGTGGAATACCACTAAAATAACGTTCTACAAATCTGTAAAGCAACCCCCATTGCTGAGAACCAAGAGCCAAAGGTGCTGTAATTATAGATTTTTTTAAAAATCACTTAAGTAATTCAGGAAACAGAACCTGATCTAGAAGACTGGAAAAAAAAATCTGTGGTTAGGTGGTTTGGAAGGGGGGTAGCTTTCTGGAAATCACGGTTTGGTAGTAAGTAAAAGAGACGTTTTTCATAGTAAGCTCCAGTAAGCCTGTTACAGACCCAGATCCAGAAGAGTGAGTTCTTTGCCCTCTAGAGAAAGAACTCACCAGGGAGCACTGGGTGTGGTTACACCAGGCAAGGTTTATTAGAGCTTACACTCAAAAAGGACTGAGGAGGGCAGGACTATAGGCTGACTCCCCAGGGAAGTCCTAGAGGAATTTTCAAGCAGTCTTGAAAGATTTTATCTCCTTTGAGGCCATCTGGATGCTCCAACATGGAGCAAACACCCTTGATCTTTCCCAACTCCGTGGGTTACATGGTGATGAGGGCTGCTCCTAAACCTATGAAATGTCCGCTTGTACCTGGAAGAAGGTAGTTTAGTTGCTCATGGATACACAAAGCACAAGTGAAATAGGGGTAAGTTAGGAGAAGGAAACATAAACAGAGTAATTATAGACAACTTGCATCTCCCCAGAGTCCATCACGTCTTCCTAGTACCGTCTTCCTAGTACCATGACAACGACCCTCTGACGACAGATTGGCTGGTGACTGGTCTCACCTGTTCCTGCCTTCCTCCCACCCTTCCTCATTCCTTATTTCAAGCCCATTGCTTTCCCAACATCCTGCTGACCACAAGAAGAAAATAAAATCCTATTACTATGGCCTTTCCAAAGTTATAATGAATATTACTATTGATAGCTGATTTGTTATTCACTGATTCAAGACTCTGTCAAGGTCAATACAGCAGTTTGTCCCAGTACATAAATTGCACCTGAATGTTCGATTTCCTGTTCTAAAATATTGGGGGGGGGGTTGGTACTTTTCTGTAGTGGTTTTATACAGATAAAGCCACTGTGTTCTCCCCTGCCCCCTTCCCCAGAACTTGTTTCAATGTGATTCAATGTTTGTGGGATGGATGCTAGATTGAAACTTCAAAAATATGCTGTACAAAAAAAGCACTATAGGACAGGATTATGATAGGTATTTTGTAGGCACACTATAAATATCTATGTTTATTTTTAGTAGAAGTTAGTATCTTTGAGAGATAGGCTCCTTTTACTTGCCTTTTGCTCCCTTAAAACTCCTTCATTCCCAAGCATGAACTCTGTTTCAGTCTGCCTGGAAACTGAGCTGGCTGCTGGTTTTACTATTCACTCACATGTAAAGAAAATTGCCTCTTAGATATCTGCTTCGAATATACTTCAGCCATAATGTATCAGCTGGTTCTAGGGAATTTTAAGAAGAAACTTGTTTTCTTATAATCTTTTGTAAAGTAGGTGCTGTTTAAGTGATTAAACAGAGAACCTCAGTCCTTTACCCATATTCAGGTTTTCAGGGCTAGTTTCTTTCTCACTTTTGCCTTGTTTCATAGAACTCTTATTGCCAGAGAGGCCTTGGGGGTGGAGTGGGGGATGGAACAGGACACCCTTGTTCTGAGAGTGTCCGCTATAGAGAGAGATTTGCCTCTGGAGAAGACAAGTCTCTAGTTGACTCCTGAGACAGGCGAATAATAATACCTAAATAATTATTAATGATAGTTACTTCTTTTTTACTTTTAGCTTATAAGACTTAAACACAGTTTGATCATATTCCTCCTTCAAGGACTCTTCTCAAATCTGCTTGCAGCTTCAACCAGCTAGAGATTGCATTTTACAAAAAACAAAAGCCTGGTAATTCTCACTCAAAATATGAAGGGTAGAAGAAATGTGAGAGGAAATGTGTAGATGCTGCCCGGAAAATGCAAGGTGCCTTCCTGGAGGATACATTAGCAATTAGAAGCATTTTTAATTCTCAGAGATTTAATTCTCTGTCTAATGCTAGCATTTTTTCTCAACCCTGTGAAAGATATGCAAGTAACTTCAATTGAAATAATGAGAAATGATCCTTTATTAAAGCCAGCTTTCTGTCCCTGAGGGCTGATGAATTGCAGCTGCTCAAAAAAATACTCATTCAATGAGTAACAATTCTAGAATGTTTTTGTCTTCCCAAACTGACTATATCAACTCTTCTAGTACTGATTATTTTTAGCCATTATTTTATATTAATCACCAAACATTCCGTCAAATTGAAGCCCAGATGATATATTTAACTGGCAGGATCTATTTCTTCAACTGAACAAATGGTAACAATTCCTCCAAAACAAAGCAAAACCAAACAAAAGACATTGTCTATATACCTGTTGATTTGCTTATTCCATTTCTCTGAACTTGTGAGTTGTCAGGTTGAGTGTGTGAGTGTACATTTAGAAACCCTGAGTTGACACCAGAATGTTCAACTCAGGAATAATCTGGATGTGGATCCATCTGGTTGCAGCTTTTGTCAGAAATTATTTGCCCTTCTAAGCAAATCACATCAACTTCTAATGCAATCCTGTGTTAAAAAACACAATTCACAAATTTGGAGATTTAATCAATTTATTAAGGGATTCATGAACGGGGCAGCATCCCACCTAGATACAGCAAGGGATTACACAAATCAAATTGATTTGATATTGTTGCCAATATGTTATATATACATATATATGTTACAATGTTGGGCCTCCCCGGTGGCGCAGCGGTTAAGCGCCGCGCTGTGGAGCTGTCGGCAGCGGCAGCGGCGGCGCAAGTTCTACACCCGGCCAGGGAGAATCCCACATGGTGCGGCAGACCTCTCCTGCCTTGCCCGCTGCTCCCCTCAGCAGTGTATTTCTGCCTGTTCTGCTCCCTGCTCTGTCTCTGGTGAACCCTCTCGCTGCCCCACGCCTCTCGACCTGCACCCAAGCTTCTATGTATAAATAAAAAAAAGAAAATCCTAAAAAAAAAAAAAAAAGAAAAGAAATTTTATGTTACAATGTTAACATTATAGTGAATATCAGTAATACAAATGTTCTTTATAATATTCTTCCCTTTGTGTCATTCTCCAATAAAATATCAGTATTCTCTATTGATGAAATGTGACCATTCTCATCAATTATTTATTTGATAAGTAGGCACTTATGCACTTGAATGAGAGTTAAAAGTATGTTCCTTCCATGTCTTATTAAGGCCTTTGAAAGTCAGTGATAGAATTTTGATTTGATATTGTTGCCAATTCAAGGTAGGTTCCTTGAAAAGGGAGTAAATGGTGAAAGCGCATTTCTGGAAGAGTATTTTGGCAATTGGGTGGGCTGTTGTGGAGGTGGTGAATCTGTGTCAGAGAATGACAGCCTGGCATAGGATCCCAGCCACACTGAGATGGAGAAGGGAATACTTCAGGCAGTCAGATGTCAGGATTCTTTGCTTTATCTGAGAGGAATAGTAACCTGTGACACAGGTGTAATCACTCACATAGTCCACATACATGGTAGACATCACCAGTTGATCTGTCCCAGCACTCTTACTGAGCCTGCTGTAACCCCAAAATTTTGCAAGTATTTGACAAATACTTATTATAATAAACAGATATTAGTTATTGAACATGTACTATGTACCAGTCATCATACTAAGCCTTAACACATGTAATCTCAAGGATGCTTGTTGTTAAGAGTTGTTACGAACATGGACTCTTTTATCCACTTACTGGTTGTCTCCAGGTTACTAATTTCCCTAAGCCTCAGTTTCCTCCTTTCTTAGTTGGCATATTAGTTTCTATCTCGAAAGTGTTGGAGTAGTATTAAATGAATAAATATGTGTAAATGAAAAATAATTAGAAATGTCTGGAACAAATGCTATAATGTGTTTGCTATGATTAACTTATAAAATAATCTGCAATAAATACCATTTGCAGATTAAAAAATTGAGGTACCAAGAGACTAGACAAATTATTCAGGGGCACAGGCAGGTAGTGACAGAGCTGAAAGTCGAACAAAGACATCCCGACTCTGCTGCCTAACTTCTTAACTCCTGTGTCTCCTCTTCACCTATACTGCAAGCTAGGTGCTGGGGTACTGATTGCAGCAAGAAAAGTAGGGCCTTGTTCTCATGAAGATTCAGGGCTCCAGTCACCTCCATTGTAGAATTTGCCATCTCCATCAGAGACTCAGTACCCAGTATAGAATACAGATTGTTGCTACTTTTCCTTGCTGTTTTAGTGTTTTGTAAATGGTGTTTTCCAATAAATACTTTAAAGAAGTGTTCCTATCTGTATCATGTATTCTTTTAAAAAAGGCCCTTATTTTTCTTTCTTTGCCTAAAAGTTGGCATACACAATATATATTCATTTACAACTTATCCCTTTATATCCAGTGATTCTTTGCTGGAGGCAGAGTATATGTCTCCTTAATAAAATGTACAATATAGACATTGCACATTATACATATAATGTATACATACACATTTACAGTGTATACTATATAATATATATTTACAATGTATAATATAGATTTACAACAAATACTATATAGACAAAATATATAATCATATATACATGCATATTACATATTTTATATTGTATATTATATAATACATTATATTTGAGAGACATCTACATTATCAATCATCATTGAGTATAAGGAGAGATCTTACAAGTGAGTCTATAAACCTTATATTATTGGGCAAGTATCAATATTCCAAGCCATCATGCTCTACATTCCCAGAGTCTCATCTCCCATTTTTGATCCATGGTGGAATTATGACATTTCTTAACTATTTTTATTCAAAATATTTTATAGAATATGGCAGAATAAATTTTTTTATTATTCTTTGACTGTTGAAATAATTACATCTAATTATAAGAGACCAGGTTTTAATTTTAAGAGGGGAAGACTGTTGTAGCAACAAAAATTAAAAGTTCTTAATTCCTGGAGCTTCTTAGAATGCAATGTGCCATCACTGATTTAAATATTTTAACATTTTATTAGTACTTATCATTCTTCGTTCTCATAACATTCAAAAATCTATAATTAATATTGCTTCTTCTAAGGCTTTTCTTGGTCTTATTTAAAGTTCATGGATAGGGCCTCCCTGGTGGGGCAGCAGGTTAAGTGCAGCACCATGAAAGCTATACAGAGCCGCTGCAGCAGGATTTCAATCCCCAGCCAGGGAGCTTCCCACATGGCGCAGCAGACCTCTCCTGTCTCACCCGTTGCTCCGCTCAGCAGTGTATTTCAGGCTATCTGCCTGTTCTGCTCCCCACTCTATCCCTGGTGAATCCTCTCACCACCCTACACCTCTGGCCTGCACCCCAGCTTGTATGAAATAAATAAATCTTAAAAAAAAAAAAAAACAAAGTTCATGAATAAAGCATGAACCATTTAGTTGACAAAGCTTTTTGTCAACTTTAAAAATATGTTCTGCATCGTTTGATTAACCCTTTTGTACATTACATAATACTACATTATTTCACTAAAGTTCAATCCTTTTAAAGTAACTTTAATTTTTGTCACTTTAAACTTGATTAAGGATGACAGAATTTGAGTTCTGGTGAGTATGGTGTTGCATGTTGTTTTTAAACTTTTGCTATATTTATGTGTCAGTGGCATATTAGTAACCAAACTAAAGATTCATCAAGGGCCCATATAAAGGTAACTGTTGAAGGACCCATCACAAAGTGTTCATTTTGGTAGCTTGGTGTGGTGACTCACTGAGTAAATTTGGAGACAGAAGGCCAGTGATGACTCATTTCAAACCTTTGTGGTCTTATATGAACACTGCTTGTCCCTTTTGCCTTTGCCTGTGCTCAGAGATAAACTCTAATATGTATCTTTTTCAAGTGTTACATTTCAAACTTAAGTGACTTGGGGCACTAATAGGCACCTTTTAATTAAGGGCAGAAAGAAAGCGATAGTGATGGTGGTCAGAGTTAAATTCAGCTCCTCTAAGAACTCTGATTTTATTTACCCACGATTTTATTTGTGCCAGTGCCGCATCTTTTATCACTGAAAATTGTTCTGTCAACCATTGAAGAGAAATGTAGGGAGAACTTGAAGACTATGGTTCAAGCTTCAGTCTTTTGGTGGATTGATTCTGCTTCTAGTTAGTAGTCTCTTTGTCCTTGAAAGGTTGGTTTATAAACTGTCCCACAAGACAAGTTTTCTTTAACAGCGACGACAAAGTGGATGCAATGGATGGACTGAGATTAGAAAAGAGAGACCTGGGATAAATCCTTCATTATTAATGTTCCTGTTTAATGCGACATGGAAACTGCTTACAGAATCAATACAGATTTTAAAATAAAGGTTAAAATCACATGGTATCATTAGTGGTTGTGGAACTTTGTCCTTTCAATTAATGAAAAAATTAAGAAATTAAAATACAGACTTTGAAAGAAATGTAAATGAGCTTCACATTCTTATTTTGGTTATATTTCTTTGGTTATATTTCTTAATTATTAATGAAAGGTAACTAGGACAGTGCTTCTCAAACTAGTCTCAAAAAATCAAAATGTCCTCCACCCCACCCCCATAGGTTATTCAGTAGGTTTGGGTGGGGCCTGGGAGCCTTCATTTTAACAACCTTCTCGGAAATTCTGACAAAGTGGTTAATAAACCATACTGAGAAAAACCTATGTAAGTGCTTATTCTAATTTTATATGCAAAAATTTGTGTTTCTCTTACAGGGCAGGGAGAGAGCAGGGAACCTGGAACCTCCCCTTTTCCTGGGGACCACCCTGTTACATTTCTCTTTTTAAGTTTTATGCATTTATTCTGATTTTGGTAGACATTTTCATGCAATAGCATGTATATCAAGGCTGTCTTGGAACTTTTATAATAGTACTTTAAACTGTGTTTCATTTTCTCATTAATGTCTTTTTTTTTTTTTTTTTTAATGTGCAGAGTCAAAAAGCCAGGAGTCTGTCAGAAACTTTTAGCGAGAGTGTCACATATCTTTCTGAGTGGCACATGTTTGGACAGGGAAGTAGGAGGAGACTTATATTTAGGAGCAGCGAAAAACAGTCCAGTAATGCACAAGAAGGGAAAAGTCATCAGATCTCTGGCACTGAAGGGCTAGCAAGGGTGCTCAGGCTTCTGGTAGGATCTAGGTTAGCAGGGTGCATTTTTGAGCAGGGGATACTCTAGATGCAGACAAGTGTCACACCTGAGCTAAGGACACAAGTACCTGGTCCAGAAACAGGATTAGGGAACAAGTGGGTAAAAGACAAAAGGTGAGGATTTGGGATCCTGAATTTGGCAGGACCAACTTTGAAGGACTTATGCCACAGAATTCTCCATTTTGTGTCTGTGAAGGTCTATAACCAGTAAATTGCGGTTCCCAGCAACCACATGTTATGCTGTGACACTAAGTCCAGCCAGCTCAGGTGTGGATTTAGAAAGCCCTTGAATAACTACCATTACCTTAATAATATTTTGAAGCAAGGAGAGCATAATCATCTCACTTTAGACCAGAGAAATATACTCAGAGCATCATTTATCAAAAATTTACACATCTGGAATCTGGTAGGATTAAGATTTAAACCTGGAGCTATGTACTCCAAACTTTTTAAAACAGCATACCTCGTGCAATTATGAAATAATACATACTTGTAACAAATTGTATAGAAATGTATGAATTCAGTGAGAAAGTCCTTCAGGATCCCACCCTTGAAAGAACAGTTAAGAAAAAAATCAGTGTATGTTGTTACAAACTTTTTTTTTGGCAATGCCAACATATGTTAAATATCTATATATTAAAAATCTATGTATCTAAGTGTAGATTCATACCTTATATATCATTCCATACCTTTCTAATAATTTTGTAATCCCTTTTTGTTGGATATTTGTTTCTATTTCCAAAATTTTAGTATTTTTAAACAATACTGCAGTGAGTGAGTATGTGTGTTTGTGTGTATGTCTGTATGTGTGACTTGGGCAGGATAGGTTATGGGAATAATCATAGAATTGAAATTGCTGAGTCAACAGGAATGCTTATTTTATATATATATAAATTATATATATATAAATTTTATATATATAATATTATATATATATTTTTTTTATATATAAACGTCAGTTTTCCTTCCAATTTTCATCAATACTAAGTATGGTTGACCATGTATGTCTTATTAAGTAAATGAAAACACCTTGTTTAAGTTAAAAGTTTCTTAATTATTAATGAAAGCAAATATTTTTCCCATGTTACTTAGGCATTTACATTACTTTTTTAACTTGTTCATTCCATTTGCCCATTTTTATTTAATTATTTATCCCTTACTGTTCTCCATATACTTTACAGATAGTATATTCATAACAGTTGTTGCAAATGATGCAATCATTTTCCTTCTTGTCCTTTTAGGTGTTGAAGGGAATTTTAATGTTCTATTTGAACATTTTGCAATATTTCATTTTAAAGTAATTTCAGATTTACAAAGATTGCAAAAATAGTGCATGTATTTTCTGTAT
Organism: Scalopus aquaticus; assembly: GCA_004024925.1. NCBI lineage: Eukaryota > Metazoa > Chordata > Mammalia > Eulipotyphla > Talpidae > Scalopus > Scalopus aquaticus. The sequence goes on from PVIJ01002122.1 coordinate 160,434, forward strand.
CTCTTTTATCTGTTTGCCTCAAATATAAATACTCTACTTACATAATCACAGCAGTTCATTGTGATGAGGAAATTGACATTATTACAATGCTTTTGTATAATCTAGATATCTTTTTCACATTTCACCTATGTCCATCTGGGCCAAGGTCCTATCTAGGATCACACGTTGCATTTAATTATTATGTCTCCTTAGTTTCTTTTTTTGGCTTTTAATCCCAAAGTCATCATCTTGATAATTTTAAGAGCACTGTCCAGTTGTTTTATGGAAAATTCCTCAATTTAGATTTGTCTGATGTTTCTGTATGAATATGTAATTAAGAATGTGACCTCGTCTGAGATAGTCAAAAATATCTTTCCTGAGGAGGAGATACTTAACACTGGAAAGATACATAGGAAGTAGAAGAGTGAAATGAGGGTGTGTTTCTTTTCCATCAACCATGGACAGTGCATCACAGCACAGAAAGCTTCCAGTGTGTGGAGGGGAAGGTGCAAAAGAAGGCTAGGGAGTTGGCCACTGGGGCCAGACCAAGCTTTGTGGGAACTATGAAAACATAATCTTAATAGTAATCTTAATGGAGAGCTATTAAAGTGAGGGATGATTATACCTGAAGGACGTAGCTGTTCTGTATAGTCAAAAGGAGTATGATGGACACAAACAGACCAACATGAAGGCTGTCCCAGTAATGCAGAGAGAAAAGATGGATTAGGGAGCTGTGAAGACAGATGGTGAGAAAAATGCATCTTGAGAGATGTTTTGGAGGGTGAATGTGCAGATGCAAAAGATAGATTGAATTTGGAGTTGAGGGAAGGGGCAGAAGCAAGATGGCTATTTCTAGATTTTGCCAGTTTTGTATAATTGATTGGCTGCTGATACCATTCTTCGAGAAGAGAAATTTTCTCTGTTGATGCATGACCCATTCTTTTAGATGCCAATATTTACAGTATCGTGCCCGCTTGTGCTCCTAGATCCCAGTATGTCCATTTGACTTCCAAGTTCTGTGTTTTACTTTCAGAATCTTTCCCCCAATAACTGTTTACCTTTCTTTATTCCTTTTACGGCTTTCAGTCCAGACGTGGGGAACCTCATTCCACAGTTGCAAACTTGTCTCCCCTCTAGGCTGTCAGTCTCTTCTCTCTAACTTTGCCCCTTACTACCCAATTTCCTTTTTTTCTGAGTTGTATTAAAGTATAATGACAGAGATAATTTCCGTTCAATAAATACGTACTAAGTATCTAGCTTGGGCTGGCCACCTTATTCGGCAGAGTTGAGAATTAATTAAGATTTTAGGCATAATTGAGGACACTGAGGCCTGTTTGCCTACTTGGTCAAAATAAATTGTATTCTTGTCTTACTCTGCATAAAAATAAATTCCACATGGAGCAAACTATTCAAAAAATATCTAACCATAAAGTAACTGGAAGAAAAGATTTAAACATTTTTCATCAGTGAGTTTATATTAGAAACCTAGATACCATAAGAAATATCTCCATTTGACAGCCTAAAACTTAAAAACTTTGTACAAAAATTAAATAAACTTCAACCAAAAACTCCAACTAAACTAATAAATGCAGAAGCAATAATGGAAATTGAACATTCACTGTTTTCCAACACTGTAGTGATCGTTTTCTTGAGACCAGAATCATCTTTAGATGCTAAAATTTGTGGTCAAGATTATATATGCATATCTTCTAAGGAACTTCCTACAGGATACTTTGTAATTTCAAAAGAAAAATGGTGTCTTTATAGGGGAGAAACCTGGCAGACATACCTTAAGTGCTTAAAGTTAACCTCTCGTTAGTGACGCAAATCATTCCGATGCATGAATGACACACTATCACTTTGGAAACATTTTTACTGAAAAAAACCAAAGCTCACCATTTCCTGTATTTCATATTCATGGTAGTAACCACAGTTTTAATAACATAACTGTGCAGATAATTATCTTTCCATCTCTCCATCTCATCTGCTCCTAGCAGAACATAGGTTTTGTAAGATCCAATGTTGTCTCTCTTTGCTCACCATTGTATCACTGGCTCTTAGTGCAAAGAGGAGGCTCAAGAAATAATGTTGCCTAAACCCATGAATGAATGCACTTATTTGGAGATACCTGTATTTGTGGAAAAATGTATTTAATCTTAGAGCATATTGAAATTACAGCTGGATGTCCTAATGGGAATGGATGGAGGTATTTAAATACAGTGCTAAAGCTCAGAGTCAGCTCTAGCTAAAGTCATGAAAAAAAAATGTTCTATAGAATAAAGGTATGACAAGAGAAAAGACAGAAAAATAATAGTTGAGAAGCATGGTGAGGGCAGTGGGTGGAAAACGGAAGCAGCACTCTGCATAGAGGCCAAGGTGGTTTGTTCTGCAGTGGGGACTATTCAATCAGTCAAGGCCAGGCATTTAGAGCATTATTGTAACTCTCTTTGAGCAGTTTTATCTGATGTAGTGAGCCTCAAATCTTAATGTACACAACGATCTCCTGGGCTGCTTGATAGGAAGAGATCCCTGGGGCACTCTTCCCAGATAATCTGTCTGAGTGGGGCCTGTAACAAGCACCCTCATCCTCCACCAAATAATTATGGCCAGGTAGTGCAGGAGACAGTACATCAAAGTATGGGGATGTCAGTTACAGGGGAGCCTTGCTGAGAAATCAAGGGCTCATCTACCCTATGTACTTAAATGCCAAAGATATGCCACCAGGTTTTGGGAAAGGAAAGGATTTTATATGGAGCCAACTCAGCAGGAGTCTCAAGACTCAGATTTACCTCCCTTAAAGGCTAGAGGAATGGACTTGGACTACAGTTGGGGAAGTGGCGTCTCAGGAGAACAAGATTTGGATTTCCTTGGCTAGAGCATGGGCTAGGGCACAGGAGTGGGTTTGGCAGAAGGTCTTTGGGTGACGTGGACAGGGGCACAGAGGAGTGTAGAGTCGACTGAAGGTCATTGACAGCATAGAGCTCTTGTCCATATAGAAGCTGGTGATCAGGTCCTTCTGATGTATGGATACCACATGGACAAGGTCTGATCTGTGTTGCTAGGTTTTCTTTATCTAGAAACAGAATTACTTGGGAAGAAAGAGTGAGTCTGGTATTGTAACAAAGGGGTTGCATGTTATCTGACTTAACACCAGGCTGGAGAAAAAGCAGATTTGGTTAACAGCTAAGCAATAGATGGAAAGAATGTAGGACTAATTTCACAGTGGGCTTCCAGCTTTTTTTAAATTATTGCTTAGAAGAACTGGGGTGCAGGCCAGAGGTGCGGGGTGGGCAGGGGGTTGAGAGGATTCACAAGAGACAGAGTAGGGAGCAGAAAAGGACAGATCCACTGAAATACACTGCTAAGTGGAGCAGCAGGCGAGACAGGAGAGGTCTGCTGCCCCATGTAGGTAAGCTCCCTGGCTGGGTAAAGAACTCAGGCCCTCATGGAAGTGATAACTTGCAGGCAGTAGCACTGAGACTTAACACCTAGACCACCAGGGAGGTGGGGTTCCAGCTTTTGATGGCCAGTTTCAGAAATAAGTAGGAAGGGGGTGAGTGGTGAACAAACAACCGACCTGCCAAGAACTGGCAGTGTGAGGAGCTCTTTAAACATTTTTAAGTGGACTTTCAGAGAAAGTTAGGAATCGATGAAGCTTATTTTGCTTTCATCCTCAGCAGTGAAGAGATTGTCTAATGGAAAACCAAAAATTTCACTACGGCTGCCTACTGCAGCGTGTTGAACAATATATTCCTGTTGGCTTGGTGGGGAAGGGGATTGGAGGTACTTGGTCAAAAGGTACAATTATAAGATGCATAGGACTGGGAATGTAATGGGCACGATGATTATGTTAACACTGCAGTGTGATATATAAAATATTGTTAAGAGAGTAGACTTGAGAGCTCTATCACAAAAGAGAAAAACATTTTTTTTTCCTTTTCTATATTAGATTATGAATAATGATAGTAGTAATCATTTAACAATATATGTAAGTCAAACCATGATGTATACCTTAGACTTAAGTTGAAGTGTATCAGTTATTCCACAATAAAACTGCTACTTTTTTTTTTTAATAAAAAGATGTTTGCTGTCATTGGAGCTCATTGGAGAAGCAGCAGATAAAATGTATTCTAGGATAGCTGTCTTTTGCTTTTGAATCGTAGTGCTGGGCCAAATTCATCTTATTGAAGTTTTAGGAAATTTATAAAAATTAAATAAATTTGATTAATAATGCTTAAGGAATGACCTCATCTCTGAGCTTCTGGCAGCTGGCAGGCAAGAAAATGATGTTATTTTTAAAATTTATTTCTGCTTGTTATGCTTCATTGGGTTAGATATCTTCTGCATAGTATTTTCTGAAAAGAAAATTGCAGTAAAAAAGAAAGTATGCTAAAATATACATTAGAGTTTAATGACTTCTTTTTAGAAAGCATTATTTCCAGGAGCTTTATGTATTTCAGCAGCAGGAAAACAAAATTAACTTACCTGCATGGATTTATGGTGACAAAAATCATTGTACAAACATGATTTTCTCCACAACAGCTCAAATTCATTTTCCAAATGCTTTGTGATGCTCATTAATTGAATCATCACATTAAAAAAAGACAATAGAATACTAATAGTATATTTATGAGTGAATGAGATGCCATTTGAACAGCACAATTTAGAACTTATATTAAAAACCAGCAAATAGTTCGAACTAAACTGCCGGTCAGTAGAATAATTGCATTTGAATTTCATTTTTTAAAAAATTATGTTTAGTGAGGTAATGTTGGTTTACAATACTGTGTTTGTTTTAGTGGCATAGCTTCATACCTCTATAAATATCGTTATCACACCATGCCCACCAGCAGAGTCCCACTAATCCTTCATCATTCCATTGACTCCCAGCCCTTTATTCTTCCCTTCTGGTTACATTTGAATTTCTTAGCAATATATTCGAGGTGGTCAGTCCACAGATATCAACTCATTCTACAAAGGAAATAAGTGAGGGGAATGAATGGTCTTTATTTCTTTGGCAAGGAGATTACAAATCAGATCTTTGTAATGCTGAACTGAAATTTCATTTCTGCAGGTCCAAGTTCCAAGGACTTGACCTTCCGAGTTCCCCATTAGCTACTAAATATTAATTACCAGTATCACTCTGCGACTAATTATGAGCTCTGCAATCCTAGGCACCTAGTTTTGCATCCCTGTACTGCCATTTGCTCAAGTTACATATTCTTATGCTATGGTTTCCTCATCTATAAAATAAAGATAATGGTAGTTCTCATTTCATGAGTGCTTGCTGAGTTTAGCCCTTGTGCAGTATGTTTTATAGGCATTATCTCACCGCACCTTTTCAATAACCTTGTTCAACAGTTACTATTATCAACCCCACTCTGTGCTTTGGGAAGCTGTGATCCTATAGTTATTTAGTGGATGATGGAATCAGAATTTGAACCAGGTGGTTTGGCCCTGGAACCTGCATATTTAATCATTAAGTTCAAATGCTCCCTCCTTGACAAGGCTATTGTAAGGGTTGAGGGGGTAGTTGTAGTAATGCATCATTTCAGTTAACCAGGGAAGGAAAGCTTTGTATTAATAGTACCTATTATGATGACAGTTTTTTTTTTCCTGCACTAAAGGTGACAGTCCTTAAAATACCTCACCTGCACAGAACTTAGCTCCCTTTTAACTACAAGATAATGAAGGGGGAAAAGAAGATGCTTTCTGAGCCACCAAATTAAAAATAATGTAGCACGTTCACTGTAATTAGCATATAATTTACTCACTGGCACTCCCTTCAAATTGTGTCTAGCATATACTTTAATTTTACAAATAAATTTAAATTACTTTTTCGGTGACACAAAATAGACTAAAAGGAGGGAAAGACTAATGTCAAAGAATCTTAACAAAGAAGTTGCTTATTTAAGAGTTTCTAAATGAGAGTGAATTAGAAATGGACAATTGCTTTTGGCAGGTACATTGAAATAAGATTGTAAATAATTAAAAAGGAGTTAAACAATTGTAGTTTATTCAAAGAAGAATATGATCTTTCTTAGAAATATCTGTTGCAAAATGATAAATCTCACAAAATTCTATTATTGTTATTACACTGGTCAACAAATTTTTACAAAAGTCATGTTACTGAAATAAAATTAATCATTTCCCATCAGTTTGTATGTGCTCAACATGAATATGACAGTCAAATTCTAATTTTGGCTCTAGTTTTTTTTTTTTTTTTGCAATCTGCAATAAATGGATGTTTATATCACGTAATGCATACCAATAGTAATAGGCCTACGGTTAATACCTGTAAAAATCAAGTCATAGACTACGTCTTAGATTTCTTGTCTCTTGTACAGCTGTTCAGTAGCATCTCAGGAGTGTCCAGCAGTAGTCAGCCAGCATTGTAGTGGACCATTTTCCCTCATGCCTTTGTTCCATTGATGTGATATCTTGATGAAAACGTTCGCCATGTTCATCACTAACCATACCACAGTTTTCAGGGAAGAAATCCAGATGGGAATGAAGGAAGTAGATCTTTAGAGACATGTTGCAGCCAAATTTCTGATATTGCATCAGCATGTCTTCTACTAGTTCCTTGTAGTTTTCTGCCCTAACATTCTCAAGAAAGTGTGTAGACACTAGGCGAAAAGCATTCCGTGCTTGTTTCGCATCACTCTGCAGCAAGTTGTTGAACTGGTCATCTCAGTGCAGATGGAATGTTCAGGTAGACTATTCTCAACTTCTTTTGCTTTGTTATTCCGCCAGAAAGAGAAGGAACCAAGCAGAAGGAACAGTCTTTTATGTGATTGCTTGGCTCTCTCCACACCATGGGGACTGCAAACGGCATTGATGGTCTTTTGTCATTTAACCACTGTGAAAGCTGTGTTATACATGGAGCACAGCATATATGCGGGGCCAAAGGCTTGTCTTGGTCACCAATCTTGCATCCAAAGTAAAAATGATAAGCCTTTTCACTTGAGAAGTGATACTTTTCTTCTGGTTGGCAAATGTCACTTCCCCACAAATAGAGCAGAAATTGTCCACGCTATTAACGCACTTTCGAGGCATTACTGTTCTGTATCGTACCTAAATGGACAAAATAATAACAGTTCTATGGAACAGTATGTTCAACTGTCTCGCAGAGTCTGAAATATTTTCAATGCTCAACCTTTCCGACAGGGCTTTCTCTAGTGCACTGCTGACGTCAGCTTACTTCAGCAGCCGCCTATCAGTAGTATTGCATTGCATCAGAAAATGATGCAATCAACTCTGGATGATGTGGGCATGATGGTATTATGCAATGCGATGCCATATTACATCATTCTAGGCTGACTTAGGATGTTGTTGCAGCTCTACTGCATAAATTTACACGGTGAAACATATAAAATGAATCATATGAAATATCTTCAAAACGAGAGCTAATAAAAAAATTTCAGGGTTATATTCATGTTCAACACACTAAGATACTACAGATTAGGGCCTTTTTAAGTTAGTAAAAATCTCAGTGTTGACCAGTGTCATCATCATCATCATCATCTTAGCTTTTCAGAATCACTACTTTTGTCACTGAATTTACACAGCTAGCGATTGCCAAAGAAAAACTCTGTATGTACAGGCACCATATTACCGAATCCTAAGGGTACCGAATCGTGGGCTCCTATCTGACATAGTAACAATTCTCAGGAGAATGTCTGCAGAATTTCAGCATCTCCATAGAGATCATACAAGGTCAGGTTCTTTTCACCCTTGCTGCTACTGCCCTCTGCATATTCTTTTGGATCTTAAGATGGCCGCTGTATTTCAAGTCTTCCGTGAAGATGCATGCCCCACTAATGAAAAGGCACACATTCCCCAGAATGTCTTTTTGTATTAGAGATTCTTTCTAAGAGATTTCCCCCGTTCTGGTCTCATTGTCTGAGATTTGGTCACTTGCCAACTAGTCAAGTAGCTAGTGGAATTAGAATGGGAAAGTGAAAATGTCTCCAGTGAGACAAGTAAACATCAGTCATCTCTCTTATCTATAACAGAAGTCAAAATTTGAAGGCAGAGATAAATTAACCCTACTTCTCTAACCAGTTGATATGAGAAGGAACTGAAATTTTTTGAGTTTCTTACTCCATGCCAGACCTGTAGTTGTATATTAATTTATTTAAACTTCAGCTGAGTTCATTTGGAAAAATGTTACACTTTCTCTTTCCTCTCCCACCCCATCATTTTATAGAGGAAGACAAAATGCACAAAAATACTTAATAAGATGCCACAGCACCACTCATACGTGGTAGAAGTTGGATTTTCCTTCAGATGTACATGAGCTCAGAGCCTGAGTTGTTGGTACTAAGGGAGCCCACTCAATGCAACCTGGGCCAGTTGTATTCATTATAAGAAATAATTATTTTATAGCCAAAAGTGCAACTTGACTGCCCTCAGGGTAGCCTAGGCTTACCTCGAAGTAGTTCAAAACATGCATTGGAAATGGTGATTTAATTAATAATTTTTTCTGAAGCACTGCATTTTTGCTGATTGCTTCAGTTTAAATCACAGTGGTCTATTTAACTGGGAATGTTCCTGTAGGGATATGAGACAAGCACCTGACACCTAGTGGGTACTCACATATAGTGTTGACAAGTGGGGGGGGGGTATAATAAGTGCTGCTTTTAATATTCTGATCAATTTTTTTATTTCTTATTTATTTTTAAAGATTTATTTATGCATACAAGAACTGGGGTGTAGGCCAGAGGTGTGGGTTGGTGAGAGGATGCACCAGAGAAAGAGAGGAGCAGAATAGGTGGATCTACTGAAGTACACTGCTGAGGGGAGCAGCGGGCGAGGCAAGAGAGGTCTGCTGCACCATGTTGGAAGCTCCCTGGCCAGGGATTGAACTCATGCTGCACTGGCTGCCAATAGATAGCTTCATAGTGCTGAGACTTAACCTGTTGCTACACCACAGAGGCCCATATTCTGATCAATTTTTTTTTTTTAAAGATTTATTTTTTATTTATACATACAAGCTGGGGCACAGGCCAGAGGCGTGGGGCGGCGAGAGGGTCCACCAGAGACAGAGTGGGTATCAGAACAGGCAGATCAGAAATACACTGCTGAGGGGAGCAGCGGGCTAGGCAGGAGAGGTCTGCCGCACCATGTGGGATTCTCCCTGGCCGGGTGTCGAACTCGCGTCGCCGCTGCCGACAGCTCCACAGCGCAGCGCTTAACCGCTGCGCCACCAGGGAGGCCCATATTCTGATCAATTTTTTTAAAGTAACAGTGGCTTATAACATTACATAAGTTTCATATATCTGACATTTTAAATCAACATCTGTATGTTATATTCATCACCAAAAGTTCAATTTCCATTCGTCACCATAAAATTAATCCCTTTTGTCAAGTTTCCCCATCCTCCTACCCTTCTGGTAACCAGTTTTGTTCTTGTAGTCTAAGACTATGTTTCTGCTTTTTTGTTAGTTTGTTCATTTTGTTTCTTCATTTACCACATGTGAATGAAGTCATAGAGTATTTGTCATTCTCTACCTGATTTATTTCACCAAGCATAGGTGCATTCATGTTGTTGCAAATGACAGGATTTTATCTTTTTTTAGCTGAGTAATATTCCATAATGCATATACCACATCTTCTTTACTCATATGTCGATGGCCCTGAGGTTGTTTCCAGCTCTTGGTTATTGTGAATTAATCTGTGGTAAACACAGAGACGTATAGAGATCTCTGAGTTAGTGTTTTCCTGTTTTGTTTTGTTTTGTTTTTTTTTTGAGGGGGATGGAGGGGGAGGGTAAATGGAGTGAGATAGCTGGATCATAGGGTACTTCTATTTTTAATTTATAAGGCATCACCATACCAAGTTTCATTTTCATCTTATCAATAGTACATCATCTAGATTACAGCAGATTTCTAATTTGTTGATATTCAAGATGAGTAAAATATCAAAGCAATCTTTTGTTTTTAATGTTTGAATGATTAAGTCTTTCAAAATAATTAGCAAAGTCATTTTTTTTTTTTTTTAGGACAGGTCCCAAAATTCAAGTTGGTCTCAGTAGATACTTCCTTCTGCCTCTGTTATCTAGGGTGTGGGAATGACTCCTTACCTCCTTTTATTTAAATTAGATTAGGTCACTAAGGCCCACAGTCTAGGTTATGAAAATTTTTTTATTTATCTAATCCAGCTAAGTAAATTGCACTTTGTCCTTCCTGGAAAACATGAACTCTGACCCAACGGGGAAAAGGACTGCTGGTTTGGCCAATCAGCAGTGAGTCTGCAGGAGGTAGTATGAGGTGTGTGGGCCTTTTACCTGTGGGCAGTCCATACCAGCTTATCCAGTTCCTGTAGCAACTGGGTTGAAAATGCCAAGGAGGAAGTGACAATTTTTGGGTGTTGGCCTCTGGCTTTTCCCTGTGTGCTTAGTCTCTAAGGAGGCTGCTTCTTGACTCCAGTCTCTTCTCTACATATGAAAAATACGGTTTTGTGTGTGAAAATGGATGAGGGTTCTGAGCTTACCCACACAAAAACATCTTTTTTATTTTATTTTAAGATTTATTTATTTATGCATACAAGAGCCGGGGTGTAGGCCAGAGGTGTGTGTGGGGC